>BMAV01011150.1:178178-196391 GCA_019973955.1 Trichonephila inaurata madagascariensis
CGAATTGCATCAGTTTTTATTGGCAGTTAAGGGATTAATTATAAACCATACAAAAATTATCAAACTAAGTGTTAATTTTTGTTTTTAATTACATATATGAAAAGACCATGGTATCACTGGTAATTAATAAACGTTTACTTAAATTATTATTGTTAAATTAGTTATAAAATATATTGCGTAGCACACTAATATATTTATAAGTGTAAATATGTGTATTTTATTTTTATTATGTCAGAATGTATTTTGTTTGTTTACTTTCAGTAAATTAATAATTTTTTTTTAAATAATCTTTTGTTTTCGACTTTTCAACATGCTCGCGCCTCCCTCGAAGAGTTGTCACGCCCCCAAGGGGGGCGCGTCCCACAGTTTGAGAAATGCTGCTATACTCCAGCTGCCACGAAATAATTTTTATTCATTTATACAATATTTTGTAAAAAATAGTTCTCTCATAGAAAAAGCACCTTTTTTCATTTGCGGGCAAGAAAAACCCACCTATAATGAAGGAATGGGAAGAATTTATCGACATATCAACAGATTCGATGTTAAATTCTAAATTTTAACAAGAATATTCCTAAATTTTAGGTTGAAAATTCATGCGAAATCCACAGGAGTCCTCATACAGCTATAGACATTTTAATGTCATTCAAAGAACAATGCATTTAGGGAGAAAATATTACATTGTGAGGGGCTAAAAAACGAAATATAAAAAAAAAATTAACGCAGAAAATTTAAAGTAGATCAACATGTTTTAGATACTTTATGTAAGGACAAAGAATGGTATTGTATCTGTTATAAAAATTAATGAAATTTTAATATGATTTATTCAATAGTATTAATTTGTAATTTAATTGCCACCTACCCATGCATTTTATATACTAACTGGGATATGTGCTAGCATTTTTTTACAATAAATGTAGAAATCTAAGTTTATTGAAATTAGCAGTCGCATTCCATATTCTGCGTTTAATTTGTTTTTTATATTTTATTTTGTAGCCACTCGCATTGAGAAATATTTTTCACTTAACTGCATTACTTCGAATGGAATTTAAAAAATTTCTAACTCTGTGAGAAATTCTGTTATTTTGCATGGATTTACAATCTAAAATTTAGAAGCCATTCTTGCTTAAATGTAAATTTTAATGTCAAATCTTTAGATATGTCGATAGTGTTTGTTCTCTCTTTTAGATGTTTTTATCCCTCAAATGAAAAAAGGTGCATTTTCCATTAGAAAACTGTTTAAAAGTGCAATAGATTGTACTAACGAGTATAAAATTGTTTTGTTGAACCCGCGATAGTAAACAGAATATTCATAATATAGAAAAGCGTTTTAATATTCTTTTATAATAAATAAGTTAAGTTATAAGTTATAATGAAAGTTTATAAAAAGTATTACAAAATAAATTTATTGTGCATACATAGAATTTTCAGTTTTAATGACTGGGATGAGCTTTAGATACTTGTGGTTATACAAATTTCATAAAGAACGTGAATCCATTTTGTATAAACATTTATAATTTTCTTTTCGATTTTTTATTATGCCTCGTGAAACACAGTTTGTGGACCACTGCTTTAAAGTAACAAGCTTCGGTACCTGTATACCTACGCGATCAGTGAAACGTCACTGCTGCCGGATTTCATGAGGTTAATTACTCATTTTATTGCCAGTTTAAGCATTTCAGTAAACTGGATGTGTATGAACTTGAAATCATTTAGAGACAAATAAGCAATGAATCAATAGACCACGTTTAACATTTTGCGTCGTCTTTAGTATTATTGAAACAGACATTACTTCATTTATTTGTTATCGGCCGTCTATTTGCGCAGCGGTTATAAATTTTCCCTTATTTGAGATTTCCATACACTTTTTTTATTGTTAAAATCGTGTAAGTGCAGTACAGTTATCGATTCGACGTTTGCTTTGCAATAAGTGGTGATTGGAATACATAAAAAAAAAGAAAGAAAGAAACATTGATAGAGAATTCCTGAGTACCTTTAGCGAAAGGATTTTAAGGTGACTGACTACGTTTTTAAAAATGTATAAAAGGATAATTTTTTTTTTTTTTTTTTTTGATATTTAGTATAAGTTGGATTACAACATAAGGCCCAATGGTCGAGTGGCAACATATCGCGCTTGCACACCACAGGTCCGGATTCTATTCCCGGGCTGGGCAAGGTCAACTCAGCCTATCATCTCTACTGCAGCGGGCCGATAAATGAGTACTAACCTTGCTTGGGGACTTAAACACTGGGGGTCTCGCTTCAGAGTGACCACCTGATCGGGACATCTGCTCATGTACCTCAGAGCGCCCAATGGCCACGTATACTGAGATAGGCACAGTAGGCCCCGGCCCTCAAGGGCTGTTGCGCCACTGAGTTTAAGTTTGAATTACAGCATACGTATGAAATTGTTTTAAAAATATTATTATACGAGGAAAATATTTAAACGTAATTTTTTTAGAAAAAATGAAAAGAGAATGACATATTTTCAAAACATTCTCCTTTTATAAAAAAATGTTTCTATAACAATACTTTGTCTATATATAGCTCAGACTTCTGAAGAGAGCCTGAACTAGGATTTTTTTAAATATATAATTTTGATGTGGATTTATATTCATTTTTTAATACAATATTTTTTAATAGAAATTTTAACAAAATCACCGGCTATTAGTTCAGTTGTTCGTAACTCTGAAAGTAATGTGAACTTTTCAAAAATCCTAGTTCATCTCCGATATAGAAGTCCGATATAAATCCGAAGAAGCTATATATAGGCAAAATATTATTTTAGAGACATTTTTCATAAGGGTAGAACATTTTGACCATACTGCATTCATTTTTTGCATTTATATAATGTTTCTTGTAATAACGTTCTTGAAACAATTTTATGTGTATATTTAATTGACACTAAATATCAAAAAAAAAAATGTTCATTTATACGCTTTTTCAAAAATCGTGGCTTTTCAAAATTAACCTTGCTTCCATATATATTTCCAATGTAAGTAAAATTTAGCCTGAAATATTTGAACAAAAGCTTTTTCACAAAATTAAATAGAACTAGATTTGTTATGAAAAATTTTTCATTCATGATTTTAAATCAGTAACTAATTAATTCTTCGATGCCATTTTCTTTTTTTTTCCCTCCTTCCAAGTCAAATTCAGTCACGAAAATCGAATTTCCCCTAGATGTGTAACCTCACGGCTATGCAAACACTTAATGTATTTCTTAATCTATTTTGAGTTCGAAAATGATTTGTATCTGTGTTTTACAATAAGAACTAAATGAATGACATGCAGTATTTTCCTCTTGTACTGAAATGGTCAAGACTATACTTAAAAAAAAACAACAATGACACTTTTTAACCATTTTTTTTCCCTTGGCTGAATTCTCTCCTTGCTCTGAAAACAATCCTGCCAAGTAATTTTGATTTTACTGTAAATTTGTATTAAGTTGAGTTCATTTTATATTTTTAAGTATACTGCGAGTTTATAAACGTGACCCCTTGCCTACCACGGTCTCACAAGTTCTAGAAGAAAAACTTTACCGTTTTCCTAAAGTAGACACACTTGTTATACAATACATTTAACTGTTAGACTGTACACACTTTTTGTAAGTAGTAATCACAGTATAAAATGGATTACGAAGTACTTCTCCAATATTCGATATTCTTGGATCCTGCTTTACAAAAGCATAATATGCGATTTTGTAAAACTGGATGAAAAACAGGATCATGAACGTTTTTCTTACAAACCATGAATGCCATCATACCCCACTTACTACATTAACCATAACAGGGCTAAATACCAATAAATTGTACCTGACTACTTTTCAAATACTTCTTTCACCAATAATGAACTTAATTTTTAAAAATATGTTATCACTGTGATGTTTCCCTTATGATTCTTATAGATTAAAGCAAAATTCGTTCAAAAATTAAACTAGAATTTTTCACTCGTTTGATATACAGGGGACCACAAAAGTGTTCGTACACTTGTAGTTTCCTATAAAATTTAATGTTTTCGACTAATAAAAATTAATATGTTGGAATTGTAATTTTTTTATGATATCTGTGCAACTTGTTCTTTGGAATGACATAATTATTTTTTTAAAAATAGAACTATTGTTTTTAAAAATTAATAATAAAACTGCTAAGAAATTACGCCACAAAAGTCTTCGTACACTTAACAAAAATCTCAACATAGCTTTAAATATTGTATTTCTTTCTTAATTTAGTACTTAGTAGGATATCTTTTACTGTCCATAACAACTTTTAAACGTCTTGGTATAGATTTAATCAGTTTTTAGTAATTTCTGCATCGATTTTCCTCCATATTTCTGTGACTATTGCTTTTACTTCACATTTAGTGTTTATATGTCATGTTTTCTTTTCTTTCTTTCATTTTTTTTCAAATCAAAATCTCACCAAATATGTTCTACTGGGCTAAATAAAGTGATTGAGGAGGTGTTTTCAGAATTTGGGGACAGTTATAGAGACACCAGTGACATAAATTAAGAGCAGTGCGCTTGATGTCATTATCCTGTTAAAAAAATGAAGACGTCTTCAATGTCCAAATTTTGGGCGTATAATTTAAAATTTCTATTTAAAATATTTAAATAGAGATCATGATTAACAATATGAACAAAAAAATACTAAATTACCTAATTCTGTGGCCGATTTACACCCCCACGCAAGAACATCCTCACCTCCTTGATGAAGCAAGGAGGTGGAGGAGTTCTTGTTCCACATAAATTCATGGGATTAAATTCCTCATTTTCAAACTATTATTTGCCCATCGGAAACCAAAAATGTTGAATTATCTGTCATCCCAATCAATTTGCTGTCAATTTTGAATTTTCTGAAACTTAATCTCAAGAATCAGTGAACCGTAGAGGTAGAAGTGTTCTTGCGTGGGGATGTAAATCGGTCTCAGAATTAGGTAATTTGGTATTTTGTGATGGTATTGAGAATCATGAGCTCTATCTAAATATTTTAAAGAGAAATTTAAAATTATCCGCCCAAAATTTGGATTCTAGAGGCGACTTCATTTTTTAACAAGATAATGACGCCAAGCCCACTGCTCTCAATGTATGCCGCTGATGTCTCTATAACTGTCCCCAAATTCTAAAAACACCTCCTCAATCAATTTATTTAGCCCAGTAAAACATATTTGGTGAAAATTTGATTTAAAAAAAAAAAAAACATGACATATAAACACATAATGTGAAGTAATAACAATAGTCACAGAAGAATGGAGGAAAATCCTCGCAGAAACTACAAAAAACTAATTAAATGTATACCAAGACGTTTAAAATTTGTTATGTACATTAAAAGATATTCTACTAAGTACTAAATTAAGAAAGAAATACAATATTTAAAGCTATGTTGCGATTCTTGTTAAGGCACCAAGACTTTTGTGGCGTAGTTTTTTAGTAGTTTTTTTATTATTAATTTTTTAAAAAATAATTATTCTATTTTTAAAAAAAATAATTATGTCATTTCACTAAGAACAAATTGCAGATAACATTGAAAATTACAATTTTAATATATTTATTTTTATTAGTCGAAAACATTAAATCTTATAGGAATTGCAAGTGTACGAACACTTTTGTGGTCCACTGTATTAAAGTAATTTATTCGTAATCAGGATTCCAAGAACGAATTAAAAAGTGCTATCAAATTATTAAGACTCTTACGACAGTGGTGAGGCTGTTTCTTCATTATTTAGCTTTCTTTTTTTGGCATACTTTTTAAGTCAAAGAAGTTTTTCATAAGGCAGGGGACCAGGCAAAAATTTCTTGCTAATGTCGCCAACATAGCAACCTTGCAACGAAAATATAATCTTAATGGGTTACCATGTGTAATCAGAGCAAGGAAAATACATTTAATCGTTTGACGTATAATGTGTGTTTTACGCTTTATTGATATTCGAACTCCCTTTTCAGAATTTCGTTGTAAAAATTTTATTTTTAAAATCGATGATAATATTTCTTTAGTGACTGAAACTGTTCTTTACGCATTTCTTTTTCTTTTAAATTAGATTCACACAAATATTATAAAAATGAAAATAATTAATTTCAGGGGAAACATTTCATTGAATTATACAACGATTACTCTTCGATTTTTATGACGGACAAATACAGTGATTCTAAATCTTTATCTATCCTAGAATTTCTGTTTCCAAACTTATTTAATATGTCTGACATGTATTAGGATTCTCAGCTAATTCGCACAATTCGGCAGAACTTTTTGTGTGTGTGTTTAGCAAATAGGCTCTTAAAATAGAATTTTTAATTGTGTGTGAGTTTGTAATTTAAAATTACCACTAAATTAGTAAACTAGTTATTAAGTTATTTGATTCTTATCATTATACCCATAATGAAAAAATTTTATTCACAAATGAATACAACAGAGTACACACCCACTTAAATAATATGAATTTTTCACATTTAATATTGAAGATTGATTGAATTTTTCTGTTTTATGTTGATGAAGTCTCAGCAATGGGCTGAATTCATGGCAGTCACATGACAAATACAATCACTTAATCTTCATTGATTTCAAAACTAACCTTAGACTTAAACTTTTTGTTTTACTTATAAAATTAAAATGAAATTTTAGATTTGTAATTGGATAAAAATGTTGAAATTTTAGGATTTTCCAAAAAATATTTCCAGAACTTAAAAAAACAATACTTTTACTGTGCGTGTACTTTTAAATTAAGTGCATTTTATTTTTAACATATTTATAATTTTTAAAAAAATCTGCAAAAGACAAAAGTTGGCATAAACTAATTGTATTGAAACACGTGTTTGTAATAATCATGTGACTATGACGTCACACGAATTCAGCTCATTCCCGAAGGAGTTCCGTGTCCCCCAATGCTATTTGCGAGGGAAAAGAATTCTCTAACTTTTCCGTATTGACAAGGACCGATTTTAATAAGCAAATGAATAATCATAAACTTATTTGGTAAAGTTAGATGTTTGTATAAAGATAGTTATCAAATTTAAAAATACATTTTGAATTAAAAAGCCACTATTCTGTTTTTCTTCTTGAAATGACCCGTGATAGACTTTTAATGAAACATTATTATAGGCTATTTCAAAAGTGCCTTGTAATTACTTCCAAACTCGTTTTTAATGGATTCTAAGAAAAATTAAAACGAATGAGATTTTTGAAGGTACTTACATTCCGATCGCATAAAGGTCTAATTTAGGCGACAATAAACTATTTATGAAAGGTTTTACTCTTTGAATTCCGATGCAAACTGAATTCAGTAAACTTCGTACATTAAGCCATTTACACTCTGATTGTAGCTTTAACGATATGAGAAATAATTTGTTTTGAGATTATATTGCAAACGATATTTGAGGAAATTAAAATGCTTGTAAAATAACTTATGTGAAAGTTTCTGTGTGTGAAAATATTAAACACATTTTAAAAAACTGGTTTTGTTTATTTATAAATGTTTTGTTTTCATCACCGATTTCGTAATATATCATCGGCAGATATTTTTTTTTTAAAAAAAATATGTCTAACCCCAGAAATTATTTTGCAAACAATACACTTTCCATAATTTTTAAATAAATAAATGCTTGTTATAATATGATCTAAAAGGTCTGAAATTTTTATTGTAGAAAATACTTTTACTTGAACTCAATAATGTTAAAAACGTTAATTTTTTTTTAATATTTTACAATCCATAAGATGATGTGGGGAACAGGTTGTATGCATAAGAAATAAATTTATTCTGGCTATGGGCTCAGTTTATGACGGTCGCATGATAAAGACAAATACGTGTTCTTGTTGAATTCTAAACAGACATTAAACTAATTGTACTTGTTCTATTTGTAAAACTTAGATAAAATTTTATATTTCATAATTGGATAAAGATGTTAAAATGTTATACAAAAAATTTTTCAAAAAGGTTTTCAAATTAAATTTTATTTTATGCATATACTTTTAAATAAAATGCATTTTATAAGCGTTATTATTGTTGATAAATATGTATTTTTTAGGAGAAAGTTTCTGCAAAAAAGTAAAGTTGGCAACAATGTTGTGCATGAACTGATTAGCTGGAAACACACAATTGCTTTTCTCGTGTTACTATGACGTCACATGAGTTTTTGAAATGATTGTCTAGAAACACACACGTGGCTGTCATTATCATGTGACTATGATTTGACATGAATTTAGCAAATTATGTTGCTATTTCTAGAGCGTCACTTAGTTTAATAATATTCATATAACCATCATAATTCCAGTTTGCAGAAAGATTCACAAGTTATAGAACAAATTTTTATGTTAATTGTTATGTTAATTTAATACATTTCTTAGAAGTATATCATTCCATTAATGTAGCTCATGAAACTTTTATATCGTGGCCGAATATGTCTACATCATAAGTTTCCAAAGGGGTTTCTACAGACCCTGGGCGCCCTTATGAGAGGGTGCGTGGCAAATTTAAGGTATCCGACTACGTTCGGAACCGTGATTTTATAAAAGCGTATAAATGGATAATACTTATGATAATTAGTGTCACTTAGATTAGAAAATGTATATAAAATTGTTTTAAGAATAGTATTACAATAAAAAATTATTTAAGTACAATATTTTGACAAAAAATTAACATAGAATGACCCATTTTCAAAATATTCTCCTTTTATGAAAAATGCTTCTATTATAATAATATTTTGCCTGTATATAGCTCAGACCTCTGTACCGAGGCTCAACTATGATTTTTGAAATATATAACTTATAAGTGGGCTTATCCATGTTTTACGACAACAGAGGGGAGAAATTTTAAGAAAAAAAAACGACGATAATTATTTCAATTGGTTGTAACTCTAAAAATAATGTGAATTTTTCAAAAATCATAGTTGAGCCTCTGTGCAGAGACCTGAACTATATACAGGCAAAATATTATTATGATAGAAGTATTTTTCACAAAAGGAGAACATTTTGAAAAAAATGTTATTCTAAGTTAATTTTTTGCCGAAACATTGTTTTTAAATAATTTTTTTTTCAGAATGTTCTTAAAACAATTTTATATCTTATCTAAGTGACACTAAATTTCATGAAAATTATCCATTTATGCGCTTTTTTAAAATAACGGTTCCGAACGTTGTCGGATACCTTGAATTGATTTGGAGGCGCGTGAACAGTCTCAGGGTGTTCTCGAAAAGGTCAATATTAAGTAAAATATCTTTGTGCCTTTTCCATTATTATGCAAGTTAATAGAAGTTAATCATGATTTGTAAGTAGTTTCAAACATTTTAATAGTTTAATTCTATAGATAGGTACATAAAATACAAATAATGACAAGTGTTGCACGGTGGAAGCTGTCTTTAGGGCCGGCTCTAGCAGTTTTGCCGCCCCGGACAAAAATGGAAAATGCCGCCCCTCTATCTAAAGCAAAAAATTATAATGGAAAAAGATGAATTGTTCACATAGATACACACCTATAAAACTTGGATAATTTTTTTTCAAGTTTTTAAAAATACAAAATAATTCAAAATTAAGAACATAATTACATGTTATCATTTGAAGCGAGTAAAAATGTATGGTGACACTCTCTCATTCTTCTCTGCCTGACTCGCACGAGACATCAGCGCAAGCACTCTTCCCTTTATTCAATTTGTATGCAATAACCTAAGTAGTTTGTTAGTAATTTTTATAACATTCTATAATGTAATTGAAAATTAAAAATATGTTTAACCTTTTTTATCATGAATTATTTCTATTTTTATGGCGTGGATTAAACCTTAATTAGATTCCGACATCACGCCATATCGCCCATTTCAGAAGGCCAATTTCTTCTAAAAAGAGTTTACTGATGATGGGGATCGCAAACATTTATTTTAACTTATAGTAACTGCACCGAGACTGAAATAAAACATCACATGAGGCTCTCTATCTACCAAAAACTCTAATGACCCCTGTCCCCTTTTGGACAGCCAAAAAAGGACATCGTATGGGAGAAAAAATGTCCGTTGTGACCCCACTCTGGACTGGGGAGAAAGTTACAAGTGAAAGATGTTTAAACATATCAAATTTCATTATTTTAGAAGTACTTCCCCCTCGAACCCTTCAAGTTTCAACCAAAAAGAAAACTGGCATTAAACATACAGAGTACAAAAAGTAAGGCAGAGCTTCTCAAACTTTCACTATTGGCAACCCAATTTTAAATCATAATTTTTATCGCATCCCCCTTATACAATAATAATGCGCTTTGGCGCTAAAGCTACAATACGATCTTAATTATAAACTGTACAAATTAACAAGATAAGTATTAAATTTTGTCTTTGTTACTTTTAAGTAATATTTATTTTAAGGAAATTACTTTTTTTAAGTAATAGGATAATTATTGTTATTTTCCTTTAATCTAATTTTTAAATTGGAACATATAGCAAAATGATATTTAATTAAAAATTTGTTTCTTCCATCATCCATTTCTAAAAGTATAAATGTCATTAGAAAAAGAGTCTAGTTTATGTTGCTCTCGATCATATCCATCACATTTGGTAATAATATTTAAAGCGAGAAGACTTCAAAATGTTTTAACCCGGGATAGCAGGCGCGCACTCGATACTAACGATAATAGTCGCGCAAAATGACTAAGTCACCTCTACGGTTTTTTTTTTTTTTTTTTTTTACAATTATTTTTATTGTACACGATAAAAATCACAATTCCAGTGAATAATTTAACTAAGAGAAAATATACTTACCTACTTTCAAGGACTTTTTTTTTGATAATTTCAGAAAAAATCCATTAAAACTAAACTAAAATGTTTTAAAAGTACGTAACCGTAATAAAGGACACAAATCACAGACACTCTTCACTAACATTACAGCAAAATGAAAGCAAACATTGCACATGAAAAAACATTGCAAGCAAAGCCGTCATATTTTGTTCAAATTATTGTAGTTTTGCTGTCCTTTGACTTTGAGCCCCGCGCGACCACTCCCGGCTTAAAAGTGTATTCAATATAAAAATATGGATGTTAGTTCTAAAAAAAAATTGTGTAAAACGCGTATTCCATCATGCTTTATATGTTTCAGAATACCCATAAAAATAAATCTTAGCCAAATAATCCTTCAAAGTATTCTGTGCTTTTCCAAATATCATGTCTCTTTCACACGGAAAAAAGCGCAACAGAAGTTCGAAGGTCAAACGATGATAGCAAATCTGCTTTCTGGGTGAAAAGTGAATAAGCCTTTTCTTTCTACAACATTTCAATAATAATAACAGTGATGAATTTTTTATCTTCCAAGAATTTTTCTCTAGGTCTGAGGTTTGTTTAGAAAGAGTAGTATTTTAGGTTTAAAAAGAAACCGAAAAAAAAAATCTCTCATCGTGGGATTGCAACAAATCAAACAAAATGTGTTTTTTTTTTATTTAGTTATAGGATCAGATAGTTAATGAATTTATCAAAGTGGAAACTTTTATTTTTGATGAAGTATATCGCCAGCTGATTTTTATAAATTATATCAGTGTAAATGCGTATTTTTTTTTCTGTGAGAAAGTATTTTGCTTACTTCATTCCAGTAAATTAATTTTTTAAATCTTTTATTTTCGACATGCTCGCGCCCCCCTTGTAGGGTTATCCCGCCCCCTAGGGGGCGCGCCCCACAGTTTAAGAAACACTGAAGTAGGGAAACACAAGATACGTTAAATAAAATACCAAATTTCCACCCGATAATATTTTGGAAAATATACAAAATTTTTTGTAATAAAAAATATTATTTCCCAAATTTTATCCAAATGCCGCCCTTAAAACTTGCCTCCCTGGACAGGGGTCCAGTTTGTCCGGCCCTAGAGCCACCCTCGCTATGTTCTATACATGTTTAAACAGAAACGGAATATCCCCGCCGTTACATAGTGACTTGTCTAAAATGGCAGTATAAAAGAGTCGTGCAACTTATCAAGAGTTAGTTGTCTTTTGTGCATTATTCCGACGTTTGAAGTGAATGCGATTTTTCTTAGTTTTGAACAGAAAGCTTTATTATTCTTTCTATTGTTATAAAGATAACCACATTTCATTGGTTCGCCCATCTCATTGGGGAAAATGTGTTTCTGAATTATAATGCAAAAGCTCTATGATTTGAAAAAACACTACTTCAGATATCCCAATGTTTCATTTATATTTTATTTATTTATTTATTTACTATCAATATTTGTGCAATTCAGGACATCAAAGCTAAATTTGGAATTTATCTTTTCTGCATTAAAATAGAGTTATTTCACTTGGGGGTTCATGTCTTTGGTATAAAGATGGATTCAAGGCATAGAAGTTTGGGTGAGTGAGTGAATATTTTCTACGAACTATTCAGCTACTCGAGAGCATTTGGCAACGGACCTCATCATTTTGAACTAGAGTCAAGTGACGAGGATGGCACTCCACTTTCCTAATTTCTACACCACACCAACGGGAAGATGTTTGAGCCTCAACAAATGTAATGCGCATCCACCCTTTCTACATGGCGGGTCTTCAGCGGTACTAGTCTCGAATTCATGACACGTCGTCCACGAGTCCATTACTTGACACAAAGCTATCGTGGATACACTCAGAAGTTTGGAAACCACTGCTCTAAACAGTGCCGATTTAAGCTCATTTTGGGTCCTGGTCCAGGCCCTCTTGGCACTGGAGGATCAAAATTTATAATAAGAAAATCTAGTTAAATCCAGCTTACCCGGTGCCCTGTGCGCCCACCCCAAGCGCCCAATGGATAAACCGGCACTTGCTCTAAAGCAACGATATTCAACCTGCGGCCCCCTGAGCCTTTCTAAGTGGCCTGGTCATATGGCCTACTGCTCTGATAAATTTACTTATTTAAGAACATTGTATTAAAAATTTGGTGGGAAATTCTTTGTCAAGAAATCAAATATATCAATTTTGCTTTTTGCTGTCGGTGTCGTACGAGAACGAATTGATATTCTTTTTCTATTTGGAACGGTTTTGGGCAGTGATAACAGACAACAGTGGAGTAGCGACCATTTTATGGGTGGAACTAATTTTTAACTGTCTTTCACACTAAGCAAAATATTTTCAAGGAAAATATATCGTTTCAAGACGAATGGGTGGTTGACTATTTTGTAGTGGAAAACAAAGATGGATCAGTAATTGATTTGTCACGAAAGAGCTGTATTTAAAAAATACCAATAAACATGAATCATTCAATGACACTTTTCCTCGAAGATCTCCTTCAAGGGGTGATAAATAGGCTTTTCTGAATAATCTTTGCAACAGCAACAAAGTGTTTCGTCAGGGGTAATATCACAGCGTTAACAAAGACATCCTACGAAGTTTGTTGCATTATTGGTAATCATATGAAACCGTTTACTGATGCAGAAATTGTGGAGTGTTTCTTAAATGCTTCTAATTTAGTGTTAGTAACTAAAATAAAATATGTATAAAATAATAATTAAAAAAAGCAATACAGGAATTATTATATTTTGATCAATTTTCCAAATTTTAAGTTTCTAATGTTATCTGGGTCTTAAAGCATTTCTCTCCCTCTTTATCTTCATGTTGTGGCCTTCGTGAAGTAACTAACATATGCATGCGGCCCGCGTGAAATAGCTGGCACATGTATACCGCCCAGCAGAAAAAAAGGTTGAGTACCCCTGCTCTAAAGGAACTCAAAGGCTATTGGCGATGGACCTTGTAATTTTGTACCACGCTCAAGTGGAGAGAATGACAACTAAACTACACCCCTCTCCTGACTTCCACGCCAACGTTAGGACTTTGAGCGGTGAGTGATTTAACGTGTATCTACCCATCTTCAGTATAATTGGCACTAGGGGACCTCGTGACGCTCCGGTTACCATGACCACTAGACTACCGCGGCCATTTCTGAGTTTTGAACAGAAAGCAGCATTATATTCATTGTATATTGTTACGAAGATAAAGAACTTTTATAAATACGATTGAGATATCTTCTAATATATAAATATATTAATTAAAATTGTACTTTGGTTCAAGTTAAAGTGCAAAGTAAAAGGATTAGATAGTTTTTATTTATATCATTTTTCAATGATCATATTCAAAACATCAAATTTAATTTTGTAATTTTTTTTACTGTACATTGAATAGAGTTGTTTCATTTGAGGTTTCTTGACCAAATTTTTGGTATAGAAAGGAATCCATGTGAATGGTAAGTTTGGAAACCATTGGTCAACATCTTGTAACAATGGTCAAGGTTACGTTCGAATCCGGTGCCACAAGAGCCACCTTTTGAAGAGAATGATGTAACTTATAAATTTGGGGTAGCTCAAAGTCTTAACGTGGCGTGATAAGGAAGAGTGGAATACTAGCTCAGGTGTCATCTTCGTTATTTGACTGAGGTTTAAAATTACAAAGTCACGAATAACCGTCGTGCAGCTTCAAAGGGGAGGTGACGTTAATAAAAAATCAAATCAAATCTGCAATTTGTTGATTTTTCTTTAGTAGGTATCATTTTATATGTTGCTTTTTTGTAACAGAAAGAAAACGACAGGGTTAAGTTTTAGATTTCAATTTTCAAATTAATTCATTCAATTTTCAAATTTCTTAAATTACGATTTATATTATTTTTACAGTAATGAGAAAATACTTTTGAGTGAGTGAGAGAATTATGTCAACGCCGCACTATAAAGCAACTCGTGAGCTATTGGCAACGAACTTCATAATTTTGAATCTCGGTCATGTAACCAGGATGACAACTGAGCTGTCATCACATCTCCTAACTACTGCATCAACTGGAAGACATTGAGCATCGACAGATTTAATGGGCATCTACCCCTTCTTCACGAAAAGTCTTCAGTGGCACCAGGACTGGAACACGTGGTCACAAATACTTTTGAGAATTTGTAATAACATGCTTGACAAAGAAATGCACTGATCTTGATTATTAAACTCCTTTTTAAATTTAAAAAATAATGGGGTTTTTTTTATTTCTAATAGGGCTGCGGATTGGTGTTTTACCATTGTAGACTTAGTTCATTCCCCTGGAGCTGGTACATCTTTTTAGTACGGCACCATATAGGCGGATACAAATTGCCACAAGTAATTTTGAAGCCTAGTTTCCTACCCAGAGGGAAACACCTGAGCTCTGGCGATGCGAAACCATATTAAGGATTTTAATTTTGACGAAATAACCCAAGCCAAAAAAAGCAGTCAATGGATCTTTTACATTCCGTATAATCATGCGACGTGGCCGCTGTCAATTTTTTGCATCATGAAAATCCACTGACTTGGGTTGGGGTCGAACCTGCTCTTGCGAACTTTAGGTGTAGAAGACCAGCGATAAACCAACCACGACACCCAGCCGGCTATTTAAAATAATGTTCGATGGGGGTAAAGATGTATCATTAGAATTTTATAATAATGAGCCCAAAGTTGAGAATTTAGGCGTAGCTTAAAACTGCCTTTGTGTGTGTTATGATAAGCAATAGATACCACATTTCGAATTTTTTTCCCATCACTTGACCATGGTTCAAAATTACGAGATCCGTTCGTCAATACCCCTCGTGCAGCTTTATAGTGCGACTTTAATACAGGGTGGTCCCGAATTCATGGTACAGCCTTTAAGGGTAGGTCAGGACATAGTAACAATCTGTTGGCGCTGCGATCGTCACCCCCACCTCGCTCACCCTCACTTGTACATTCTGTTATAAGGGAGACATTGCATAAAGCAGTCACAATAAATGTTTATGCCTTAAAAATCGCATTTTAATTAAATACAGTACCATTCGCATTAATACAATCATTTATTGTATAGGGATATATGGGCGCAAGTGACGCGGTGAGGCACAAACACAAAAAATAAGAAACGAAAGGAAAGAAAGTGTTTATTGAAAGCGTCGTTGACAAGTATTATGTTTACAATAACTGTTCAGCACATGAGCTATGAAGTCAAGCTACAGCGCACATTACTGTACCACCCTCTGGCAGTCGACGATGGTCTGCCAGATTCAAAGACTGTACTCGCTGAAAATGGAGGAAGTGTAAGCGATTTTCGTTTAATACTCTACAAACAGTCTGGTGATTTACACTTACGTGATAAGCATCAGCTCTTGTAATTGACTCAGGTCTATCAGCCACAAAGTTCAAGATGTTTTCTTCCAGGACTAGGTACAGCTCTTCCTCGACCAGCATCATGTTAGGTGACGTGGAACAAACATGCTTCACAAAGCTGACGATGCAACCGCTGAAAAATTCTATGATCGGGCATTCGTCGATCATGAAGTTGCGCATGATACATTCGTAGCGCAGTTCTGCCGTTACCATTTGCACGGCCGTACATGTACTGTATGTCTGCATTTTTGGCAAACGTAGAGTCTCCCATTGTAGACATCAGCACAATTGCGAATGGCGCTTTCCCGTACTGAGATGCATCACTTTGAACGGTGAATAGACATCTACTGCCCCCTACCGGCAACACAATCAACTGATAATACCATTTCTCTTTTCTTTGATTTCCCCTCTATACGCCTCACCATGTCACTTGCACCCATACATTCCTATGCAATAAATGATTGTTACACACACACAATGCCTTGTATCTACCCATAAAGTTTGTACCATGAATTCGGGACCACCCTGTATTAACTCTCTCTCTCTCTCTCCCTCAAATAATCTTTACAAATATAAGAAAAATGAAACATTAATATTATATTCTGGCTTCGGTATCTGACAGAGAGCAGCGTATTTTATCATGGTACTCATTTTTATCTGAGTTGATCCATTTTTTCTGGTACAAAATGCGTTTCGCATTTTTTCCCTCTTGTACTGCAATGCTAAATGAGCTATCCTCTTTTGTGTTAAAATAAAAAAAATCAGTAGTTATGGATTTTGAAATTTTAAAGTGCTTTATTATAAATCAGGGATGGGGGCAGCTTGTTTTGGCTCGCGGGCCACTTTGTAGGAGCGGAAGACACCGGGAGGGGGCCACAACTTTTTTTAAATGATGCATTCCTTATAAAAAGAAAAGTAATGAACATTACATAAAATAGCAGCAGTTTTATTCATTTAATGTGCAATTTTCGTATTGTCTATAGCTGCAAGCACATTTAATTTTATAATCAGTTTAATGACACAAACGTACCCCTTTATACTTTTCTACATTTTTTTTAAATCAGAATTGAGATGTTGCTCGTTTAAATTCTCATCACAGCCTCCAAGTTTCTGTCAACCAACATGAATCTGTCTTGTGCAAAAAAAACTTTGCTTACAAATATATGTCGATTAAAATATAAAAAACAATTCCCCAGCGAATTTCTGCATACATGGAAATTTTTCCGCTGACAAAGATTTGCTAAAGTCCATATCATAGCATTAAAAATTCCCTTCCCAACGTGATCAGACTGCAAGTCAATAAGTTCAAGCTGTAGCTCCTCAAATACTGTATCAATATCAGAAGTAATAGAACAGAGAAAATTGAATTTAAGATCAATTTTCTTAAAATCCTAAAATTTTCCTATGACCTCGTCTTCCAAACTCTGCAGATGATCTTGTAGTAAAAACACTTTCAAGTAGTTTGTTTTCCTAATAGTGAAAAATAAAAGACGAATCTTTCATAGCGCACTGGAAAGAAATCTCGATTCAAAACGGGTTCCCAGACTGTCTTTGCGGGCCGCTGGCTGCCTACCCCTGTTATAAATAGATGTATGATTGTTGCTAATTTTTTTTTTCTGTCTGAAAATGTACTCCGAGTTTTACATAGACTCTTGTATATTTGGTGAAGACAGCCTTAAGTTTAGGTGTTAAGTGTAATGTTGGATGTCGCATGAAATTTGGACAGCTGAAAAAATAGACTAAAAGAACCCATTGAGATTGCTTTTAAATTTCTGTTATATAACGTAAAATCTGGCGTACAGCGTGCCCTTTAAACCAAAAAATAAGATCGAAATTTACGGGTGCGCGTTATACGCCGAGTATACAAATGATAGCCTTAAAAATGAAAGAAGAGATGAGTATAAAAAGAATTAGACACAGTGGCGCACACAAGGGGAGTGTCCTAGGGGTCTGGCCCCCCTCCAAAGCCCTTGATTTTTTTTCCGGTTGATTATAATTTTAAGCATATAATACGTAAAATTTAATTAAGTATTTGTTTTTAATGCTTAATTTTATTAATTAATACCAATTATTTATTCAATAATTAGTTTTTTACTGTTTTTTGTTCCCCAAAATCTACAAATTCAAAAGTAGCATGATACAAGAATGGTGGACTTTCG
>BMAV01011150.1:201391-216442 GCA_019973955.1 Trichonephila inaurata madagascariensis
GACATTCCACATTTTATTCAAGAAGTCAAAATCCTGTTCTGCAAGAAAACTGACTTGCGCAGAGACATTAGAAAGGCCAAGAGAGAACGGCGTTTGATCTCTCGTCCTTGACACACATGCCTCGAGTTATCTCGAGAATTTTTATAATTAGTCTTTCTTGGGATGATAGGCGTGAAATGTGTTCGCTGCTCTATTCATCTAATGATATATTCGTCTAATGAAGTTGTTTAAGTTTTGACTTAAGTTCTCGGGTAATATTGGCGTAAGTTTTTTGAAGTTTGAAGAAGTTGAAGTTTTAAATTTAAGAAATCATCTTGAATATTCGAGATTTCTTTAGAGCAGGGTTGGCCGACCCAAATGACCTCGCGGGCCACTTCGGAAAAACATTATAATCCCGCAAGCAGCATATAAAAATATTTATTTATATACTAGATTTGTACCATTACAAATATTTATATTGGAGGGAAAATTTAAAACACAGAATGGATTATTATTTTCATTATTTTTCACATATACAAACGTAGATAATATAATAATAATAATGCAATGATCAAATAATATTTAATTAGTAAGATATTTGTTTCTCAACTCTTTCACTTAATTTTTTGCAAGTCGATGTCAATGCGTGTTCTTACTCATCGTAATTGATGCTGTAGGTTTTAGCCCGCTAAGTTTCCGCGCAATTTTCTGTCTGAAAGAAAAAAAAAAGATACGCAGTAACAGATACTACGTGATAAAATAGAAACAGTTGTGAGATTTGTTTGCTAAAAAAAACACTAAAAACAAAAATTTGGAACCAGTCATATTTTGTAAAGTTGTAATGAATCTCGCGAGCCGCAAAATTATTTAAGGCGAGCTACATGCGGGCTGCGGGTTGGCCACCCCTGCTTTAAAAAAAGAGAGACTCTCAAAATACTGTGGTCTTTATTGTTTATTGTATTTTTAGGAAATTCAGTATAAATTATTTTTTTTATATGCGTATGTATTATATATAGGTAAGTCAAAAGGTTCCCGGAATAGGTCAATTACACAAATTATTAAAAAAATAGAATAATACAGTGAAATACATTTAACGCGAAAACGTTTAAGAAGAAATATCGGGTAAAACTAAATAGTACAACGGTCCAAAGAACTACTATGTATTTTAATGCATTTTTTTTCTTTTAACACGAAATGAAAGTCGCTTAACACGAAAAGATTTCCCTTTTGGTGGAGGAGGATATTGAAACTGAGCCGACACTTGATGAAATGTTTGAGAAAATTTCTGTATTATTGGACTGTCCTTTTGTATCGTCGGAAGAATTCGTTGTAGTAGATGACAATGCGTATACAACCCCAATGATGGCAGACAAAGACATTTTGGAGTTTGTTCAAAGCTCAAAAAATATCATTGGTGCAGATTCCGATGACAAAGATGAAATGAATAATGCAGCTCCTGTTCCCACGTCATTCGAAATGAGGAACATCACGAAAAATATGCGCAATTATTTAGACGCACATTCCAATGGTGAAATGAATAACAAAATGGACGACATCGAACAATTTGTTGACAATTTGATGCTAAGAAAGGCAATGCAAAGAAAAATATCAGGTTATTTTCCAAAAACTCAATAAATATTTCTTTTTCAAAAAACTTGAGAAAATTCTGTAGTAAATTTTATGGTGCCCCCTCCGTTGGGGACACATTTTCTCCACTATTAACACAACCTAAGTCTGAAGAAAGAAATACTAAAATCTGCCATACTAAATTCAGTTTATTATGATCTTAGTTGATTTATATATATACAACAACAATACTAATCTAGGGGGATATTGATCACAAGTGAGTAGACGCAGCACGTATTATTGATAATTAGCGCACTTAACAACTGAATCTATATTTATATATTAATTCCTACTTAATAGTATCCGTACTATCCTTATAGTTTAGATTAATTAGCTTACCACCATTTCCTGAGTAAACAGCTACGGTCCTTAAATCGTCTATTCCACCTTTAATCAGGCTGGCTCTGGCTTAGGCAACGCTCCGTTGATCTCAGACGAACTTTTGACTTATCTACACCGTCACTGTTAGGCCAATTCCCAGAATTAAGACTCCTCTTCTAGACTTTTATCTTACTTCACTAAGCTTACTTCTAGTACTACTTCTCCACTTAGTAACCTTCGCGAATGCTAACCTTCCAATATATATGATTCCTAATTTTCATACACACGTTCTCTTCTTGGGTTGGTTGGAAAGAATTGCCGTTCTGGCCCCAAAGAATCCCAAGAGGACAATTAGTGGATCGCGATAAAGCCCCGTCACAATTTCATTAAGCTCTTGTGAATGTTTTTGTTTCATTGATGTTTATTAAATACATGCAGATATACATATCTATGTAAATAAAATGTACTCTAATAAACTTAATTTTGTTGAATATAAGTTTTTTTCGCAATATCTTTTAACACGTGCGAGCCAGAACCCCATGTGTAATCCGAGGTGTCGAAAACGAACCGCCCCACCTCCGCAGAGTGGAAGGACAGTCCAGCAAAGATAACGGTTGTGTTGCCTCCTCCCTCAAAAACAACATATTCTGAACTGATGAAATAATCAATAGTATGAATAACTTCTATTTAAATGTTTGTGCTGTAATTAATAGCTGCGACGTAAATTAATCAATTATTTGATTTCTTAGCTCTCATGTTACCATTAATTTCCCCAAATGTTACATTACGTTCTTAAGGTAAGGTTCTACGTTCGGAACCATGATTTTAATAAAGCGCATAAATGTATAATTTTCATGATATTTAGTGTCACTTAGATTAGAATACATGTATAATATTGTTTTAAGGACATTATGACAAAAAAAAATTATTTAAATACAATATTTTGGTAAAAAATTAACTTAGAATAACCTTTTTTCCAAATGTTCTCCTTTTGTAAAAAATGCTTCTATTGTATTAATATTTTGCCTGTATATAGCTCACACCTCTGTACAGAGGCTCAACTATGATTTTTGAAACATTCACATTATTTTCAGAGTTACAACCATTTGGTATAATTATCGGCATATTTTCTTAAAATTTCTCCCTTCTGTTTTCGTAAAACATGGATAAACCGACTTCAGAGTTATGCATTTCAAAAATTCTAGCTGAGCCTCTGTACAGAGGTCTGAAATATATACAGGCAAAATATTATTATAATAGAAGCATTTTTTACAAAAGGAGGCCATTGGGAAAAAAGGTTATTCTAAGTTAATTTTTTGCCAAAATATTGTATTTAAATAATTTTTTTCTGTCATAATGTCCTTAAAACAATTTTATACGTGTATTCTAATCTAAGTGACACTAAATATGAAAATTATCCATTTATGCACTTTTTTAAAATCATGGTTCCGAACGTAGTCGGATATCTTAACCATGATTTCGAAAACGCATATAAATGAATTTGGGTTGACTATTTTGTAGTGAAAAACAAACATAGGGATCAGTAATTGTTTGATTTGTCACGAAAGTGCTGTATGTATAAAACACCAATAAACAGGAATCACATTCAATGACACTTTTCCTCGAAGATCTTCTTCAAGGGGTGATAAATAGGCTTTTCTGAATAATTTTTGCAATAGCAACAAAGTGTTTCGTCAATGGTAATATCACAGCGTTAACAAAAGCATCCTATGAAGTTTGTTATATTATTGGTAATCATATTAAACCGTTTACTGAAGCAGAAATTTCGAAGGAGTGTTTCTTAAATGCTTCTAATTTAGTTTTAGTGACAAAAATAAAAAATATAAAAATAATAGTTAAAAAAAGCAAAACAGGAGTTATAATATCTAGATCAATTTTCCACATTTTAAATTTCCAATGTCACTTTGGTCTTAAAGCATTTCTCGGCGGGGGCGGGTGCGCAAAGGAAAAGGAGGGGGCGGTCCGCGTGAAATAGATGACGAAAAAAAGTTTGAGTACCCCTGATATAAAGATTTATAATCAAATTAAAATAATGACTGGTGTTTTTTTTTCTACATTGATAGTGGCATACACAAGGATGGGGGGTTTGAGAGTTCAAACTCCACCCATAGACCAACAGACTTTTAATTTTTAGTATAAAGATTACGTCTCAGTACTTCTCGCATTCAACGTTTTTTTTTTAACTATAATCCATCCCACAATAAATTATAGTTTAAAAAAGAACTAAAAAAACACGCTTTTATGGTTAATCGAACTAAAAAGAAAAAAAAATAATTCTTAATATAAGAATAAAATGACTAATGAGAAAATTAATGTCGTTGTGGTAAAAGTGTGGGGTGCATGATATCAATCGTTATAATTTCTAACTAGTTCTATTCCAAAATGCTGAGTTAGTGTAAAAATATAATACAAAGACCCCCACGCTTTTACCACAATGACATTAATTTTCTCGTTACTCACATTTTATTCTTATACTAAGAATTATTTTCTTACTTTTTAGTTCGATGAACCATAAAAGTGGGTTTTTTAGTTCTCTTAAACTATAATTTATTTTTCATTTTTTAGTTCGATCTACAATAAAAGGATGCTTTTTTAGATTTTTAAACTATCATTTATTCATTGATGAATTAATCTTAAATGCGTCATTTTTTTAGAATCTGGAATATCCATCGACATCCTATCAATATGTCGATACGGCCTGGTTTGCTAAATGTAGGATCAGCCAACTAAAGGAAATCTGGATGAGCTAAGTATGAAAAATTTCATGCGGAAGAAGGTGTAAAATCATGATATTTTTGATTAAAAAGAACACAATATTCTATCTGAAACTTGCATCAGCATTAGATATATAAGTTCCCGTTTTGAATCGAAGGGTTTATGAGAAATTATTTAATTCGGTGACCTCTAAATCAATTCTCAGCTGTTTTGGTAAATTGAAGCAATGAATGATATTTCCTTCCACAGATGCGACGAGAGAATTTAGAAAAACAGACTATGTGACTGAACTTAGCAGTTAGAACATAATTTTTTTTTTTCACATTCGCGAGCCTTTTTCTTATTTCCACTTTCAGAAAAACTAGATAATTGCTTATATTATGGTAAGAAATTGCTGACACGCCCTCCCCTTTTTCACCTAAAGAACACTTTAGGGTTGTAACTTAATATTTTAGTCGCCAAATCTGGAAATGGGAAATCATTAATTTGATGATTCTGAACAGGACAATGGAATAAAATTATGAAATTATTGTATTGTCAACGGTCCTTGACAAGTAAGCAAAATTTCTAATTAATCTGACCTTTTAAAGTGGGTAAAAATCTAGTTCAAAGATTCCGTTACATACAAGTGGAACTTATAAAAGCATGTTAAAAAAAGTCTCCACACCATTGACTCGCAATATATATTGTTCTACATTTATTATTTAAGTATATTGTCTTATGTTTTATTAAAATTTGAATTAATTCTTCAAAATTTTACTATTACAAATTTAAATGCACTTGGTAGCTAAAACTGTTGTCGATAAATTCTTTGCAGTGAGCTTCTTTTTTACTGTAATTCGAAGAATAATATTTATACATTTTGTTCGTGTTTCTTAAAGCCTTATATTAATGTTAAAAATGGAGAGAATTTATGCAATTTATTTATTCGTTACAAGAGCAACAATTTGTAAATAGATTTTTTGAATTCGAAGTATTCACCATTCAATGTTTAAAGCATTAGGTAAAACATTTATCATAAATACAATTATTATCATATCATATTTTTCAAAAATAATATGTATTTTTGTTTGAGAACATTTAATTAAACTGAAATGAGATTTTAGAAAAATTTTGAAATATCAATTTGACTCTTAAAACATTGCGTTCTAATAATATTTTAATAGAGTTTTGCGTTTTATTTACATTCACCTTTTTCAATTAGTTCATTTAATAAAAAGTCCCATTCGTAACAATACAATCCAAAATTTCAATTTTCTAACAGCATTTAGAAGCTTTTTTTTTCTGAGAAACACGCAATTCATTCTAAACTCAAAACAAACTCTGGAAACCATTTGTTTTTAAATACCTTTCTATCGGCAACAATATAAACAATCATTTTTTAAAAAAATATGAGTTTATTTGTTTCTTTTTTACTCAAAACAAGCTGTCCTTACAACCGACCACTGAACCAGGAAGCCAGAACAGGAGGAAAACAAGGCAAATAAAAGAAAAACAGACCAAACAAACACACCCTATTCTCTTGTGTTGAAACCGGATCTATCAATTTGGGTTCAATTTCACCTAATCGACGTTTGACATGCCTGCCTGCATTTGTATCACAAAACCTCTCTCTCTCTCTCTCTCTCTCTCTCTCTCTCTGTTGAGCGTTTTATCATGCCTACAATCAAAAATTCTTTGACAACTTGTACTCAAAGTAGATAGCAAAAGGTTATACATAAAATTCTTTTGTCGTACTCATAACTGTGCCTGATATTTTTACTTTGAAAAATGATAGCAGTGCTCTGACAATCAGTGGAATGCATTAGAGACGAAGCGACATTTTTCTTTAAGAATTTATTTCATTTTTTTTCCGCCAAGCGCATCCAGAAGGAAAAATGACCCACATTAAGCGTGAAAGGATATAATTCCAGAACATTGAGCAATGTCGTTTTGTTCTTTCCGAAATGAAAGTGTTCGCAATAAGCGCATTAAAGTTTGAAATGTTCTTTTTTTTCCCCTTTATAATATGATTTTTCCTCTACTGCAGGCAGGTGTTGCGTGATTTAATGCCCTTTGCACCTGAGTCACATAACGAATTTTTTTTTTTTTTTTTTTGTTAAAAAAAATTACTGAGAAATCTTGTTGAAGATTTTAAAAAAAGTCATGGAATCTTTGTGTTTGTAAATTCGTTATTTAGTTTGGTTGCAATTTTCAGGCTGTTTATTCGATTGAAGTTGAGAATGGTGCTTGTAAACCAGTGATACCCAAAGTGGTCTATATAGACACCCAGGGATCAATGACGACTTGCAAGGGATCTACGGCAGTGAAAAAATAATATGGGGGTCTATGAGGTGCAAATGGGGGTCTACGATAGTGTGACTCTCGTTAAATCAAATCATGACTTTAATTTTAAAAGAAAATTTAATCATGTGGAAACCAGATTTATACTTATTTAACAGATTTATTTACTAGATTAAATGAAGTTTATTTGCAGTTACAAAAGAACCATCATTTCGGCGTTTCTTGCCAGAATTAGTTTCATAGTTTCTCAATTTGTCTCACACAATCCGCCAGGAAAAAGACATTCTAATCTACGTTCAAAATATAAATGCCCATTATTCAGATTTTTAAGCTAGGTTTGAGAATGCTTTGACTATAGCAATACCACAGTAGGCTATGAATTAATATGGTCATATTGAAAGAAAAACAAGTGTCATATATTACAAGCGGAACTGAAGGCACTAAAAACATCTTAAAGTAAAATTTAGAAACGGATGTCACACAAAGCGTTTTGGAAGCACCAGATTCATCACTTCCATTAAAAGCATTTGCTTGTTGGTCAGTTACATTATGTAATAGTTATTTTATGTATTAATTAAATTTTAATTTAATTAATTAACAAGTGTGTCTTAGGTTTTAAACACTATACTTCATTACAGTTAGAAATTTGAATGTTTTAAAGTAAGTATAGCTCTATATATATCAGATGTCAAAAAGATATTTAAGTTGACAAATTTACAAAAAATCATTATTAGGTAAGTAGGGGTCTATCCAAAACCGAAAAACATGGTGAATGAGACAAAAAAGTTTGGGAACCTCTGTTGTAAACGATAGATATAGGAGAAGCTCACTATTGCTTCTAGTCTAGAAGTATGAGTTTCAGGTATTTTATCAAGTGCAATAAAAATAACCCGAAAAATATTTTCCTGTCCATTATTTTACCAGATATTTATTAATGTTTGAAGAATACAAAAAACAAAAGAAATAAAAATTTAAAAAGTTACAATAAAGTTAGTTACAACAAGTTTAAAAAGTTAGCGGCTGTCTGAAATAAACAGACAGTTTTTTACCAATTTTTTTGACACTTCAGATTTTTTTTAAAAAATAGTAAAAATTGGAATTTTAGCATAGTTTTAGTTAGTGCGATAGAGTAATGTATAGTGAAGGCTCACATCAAATTACAAGTAAATCATTTCAGTAGAACTTGAGATATCATGACAAAAGAGTCACAAAAAAAGTAATTTCGAGAAAAACCCGATTAAAGTTTCGGGTCTATTCACGTGCGCCGATCGTCACGCGCTATTCAACAGCCAAAGTAATAACTAATCGCTATTCGACTATTCGGCGGTCAAAACAATGCTAACTCAGTTTGGGTGAGCGACTCCCTATTTATAGTCTGCACGGAATTTTCTAGAAAAATCCGCTTCCGTCATAGATCGTAATGTTTGTATAATAATTTTCAGAAGAATCCATAGGGTAGCGAACTCGCCAAAAATGATCACCAAAATAATCGCCAACATGGTCGCCAAAATTGATACCAACTTGGCTCTATCACCAACATTTCGCCTAGTTTCCAATGAATAGTCATTATAACGTAAGGAACGGCGTTGCTTGCGAATATTACAATTTTAGCATAAAATAAATATAACACAGAGTAATATTAATTTATTACACATCCCCAGATATAAATTATTTACACTATTTAAAACATTCATTATACAAAATTCGTAACACAATACTTCCGCTTAAGACTTTCCTTTTGTTCTTTTTAAATCAATTGGAGAGGGTTCAGAATGTTTTGGAATATAACTGAAAGTTTAGTGCTAAGACTTTATCAATAACTTGAAATATATAAAAATCAAATATTATCATGAAATACGGAGCTGGCTTATATTTTATATTTTTTATATACAAGTGTGTATGTGTATGAAATACTTCTATAATATTTCTGGAGAGTAGTAACAATAACTATAATGTCGTGGCGAGTGGATGGTACTATAACGAACGAAAGGATAGGGCGTGGCCATTGGAAGTGCATGTTAGATGCATTTTCTATTTTGGGTGATGTTACATACTGATGGGATTGATGAGGCAGTCTTGAAAGTTAATCCAGTTTATTGCACATCATGAAACACATAGGCATATTCAAAACATAAAGCATGGAGGACACTACACAGAACAAAGAAACTACGACACTACGCAATACTGCCAGAAGAGACAGAAGAGAAAAGTGTTTCCAATGATCTTGGTATTGATACCCAGCAGGTCATCACATGATTTGGGGGGGATGCAGTTCCAGAAGTCCCGTTAGGCGAGTAACTAATTAAAATAATTAAACGGTTGTCCTGAAGGACTGGACCATAAATAAATCAAGAGCTATTACAGATTAAATTACTGGAATTATTACATGTTTATGTATACATACATGTATATATTAGATACAATTTATATTTGTTTTAGGGGATATGTGAAAGAAAAAGTTTGGAGACCGTTGATCTAAATAACTGAAGAATAACCCAATTTGAATAATTTTAATTGCTGTTGATTGATCATTGTTTAATTTATTTTTTATAAAATAAAATTTTTTCAGAAACTTGTAAAGCCTTTTTTTTTTCCTTTTCTGTGTCTCTTTAAGGTTTAATAGAGTTTTAATAAGGCCAGGCACAGGTTGAAATTTCACTTCATTTGGTATCTGTGTCAAAAGAAATATTTTTTGTGAAAAAAAAAATGCTTACGATTATAGTCTGTGCCTTAAATTACAAAATAATAATAATAATAATCTTATGAACACTGAATTCTCTGTCTCTATGTTTGTTTTGACAAGTCCCATTATTGCAGCCTCTTCATATGCATTATTGCACTCCATTTTATCATCATTTTGAGATAAATTGTGAAGTGTTTGCTTCCCTCCACATGTGTCAAATTTCTTCGATAACAGTTCTCAGCAGTGAATGGCGATAATTTGAATAAATGCTATTGCTTGGCAAAAAAGAAATGTGCTTTATCTTCATATTCAATGGGTTTTTTTTTTTTTTTTTTTTTTGTGTGTGTGTGTGTTTTCCCCCTTTTTTTCTTTATTATAGATTCAATCCGATAATCTTTTGACCGCGGTTATTGAAATGGTCACGTACTTGTGACCAGCATTGTTTTGTTTGAGTCTTGGGTTCGAGTCCGGTACAGCTTAAGCCCCATCATGTAGATGGGCTAATACGCGTTAAAGATGTCGAAGCTCAAAGTCCTCACTTTGGTGAGAGGGAGAGTTTTATGGAAGTCGCACTATAAAGTAACACGAGTGCTATTGGCGACGGACCTGGAAATTTTGAACCATGATCCAGTGACGAGGACGACACCTGAGGTGACACTCATCTCACCTAACAACTACATCACACCAACGGGAAGACTTCGAATGCTCGAACTCATGACCCACCAGTCACGAATCCGTGACTTTAACAACTAGGTTACCACAGCCACATATTTTGAGAGAGGCAGACAGACAGATAATACATACTTATAATCATTTATTAAATTTTCACAAATCTAATGTAAACACTATATAGGTGTAACAAAATGGTACTGGGTTAAAGCTAAATGGCCACCTATTTCCAAATATTTTGAATTCGTTATAAATTGTTTCTGAAACACTCTCCTGTAGCGTCGGCTCATTAGACAAACACTTCCCGACAATGCTTATCATATGTGACGTATGGGGTGAGCAGAATGCCCAAATGGGACATTGTAATAGTCCAAAAGAGACCGTGTATTCTTCCCTCACGCCTGGGGTAAAAAAGATGTGAGATGATTCTGAAAACGGCTTTCATGCTGCCATACCTTTTCCTTCCCCGACACCCAAACGATTTTAAACTCTACGATCTATAGAAAGAACACTCCTGTGAAGAATTTCTTTTGTCTCGTCCCTTGGCACATGTGGAATGCGGATTATTTAATTGAAAAGGAATGTAAGCGTGTTGTGGAAAAGATATACCTTGGAGCATATCCTCATTGTCAAAATGACAGGTCAATTGATAGACTCTCCATATGGTGTGCTAGGTACGGCGACGGACTCGATCTGAGTCGCACCGACCTATTGTCTCAAAGAACCAATGGAGTTGGGACGAAGACGAGGAGTGCCTTGTGCAGATCCGCAACCCTCGCCAATTAGAGATTATTAGGGACATGAAAAAGGTCCAACCAAGGGTTTTAAAGGGTCGCCTCGAAAGTCGGCGATGATCCTCTTCAATCTTCTGCATCATCTTTCACATTAGTTTTTTTTTTTTTCCGAAGATATGCGATTGAGGTTGTGAGGGCAATTGCACCCCAAGGACCAAGAGATAGGAATGGGGATGACCTCTTACAGACGTAGAGACGGGGTCTGCGAAGCAGCCGCATGGGTACATTGGACGAGACCTGCGAAAGGGGTTGCTGGGACAGCCACACTCGGGAGACGATCACCTGAAGATCAATGAACATTAAACCGGACTAGAACTTTTTCCCAGCTCAAAGCTGTGAAGAATAAACTTTAATAACGAATTCAATTCTTTTTTTTAAAAATTAATTTAAGATAAAATGCCTTTGATTTAATAGTTGTGTGTTCCCTCTCCCTAACAAGAAATAAAGTAATTTAAAATGCTCACCACGTTACACTCAATACTTACTACTAAGAGAACACACTTGAAAAAGTTATAAACAACAAGATACCCACTTCAAATTATATATATAATCCCCATATTGAATAATAGTATAGTGATAAAATCTAGTCTGACATTTAATAGGATGATCTCTTTTCGAAGCTACGATCTGATTATAGATATCGGGAAAGTAAAATTAGATTTTGCTTTTTTTGTAAGAAAAGAGTCCTTCAAAACCCGGCTGGAAAAGAACAAATAATGGTGTCGATGCAAAGTTCTTTGCGAGAAATCATAGATTCTCGCACTCTTTAGACTTAGGAATTAATACGTTTGCAAACATTATAGCGAATAACTCGATGCTGTATAAAAAGCACACCTAAGCACATAAAGCACGCGTGCCAGATGTGGCACTCTACACCACTCCACAAAGTCTATATATATATAAATGGATGTTTGTATAAATGAAATCGCTTCACTCCAACACCGTTCAACCGATTACTATGAAAATCGGCATTATATATGTATTTTTTTTGTGGAAAAGGTTTTTGTGCAATCCTCTATGTCGCAGCTCCTCACCAGGTGTCGCTACAGCATATCAACTTCTGCGCTGTTCAATCAATTGCCAAGTTGCCAACGTGGTCGCCGAAAATTGTGCCAACTTGGCGCTATCACCAACATTTCGCTGTTTCCATTGAATCGCCTTTATAACGTAAAGAACGGTGCTGCTTGTGAATCAGAGCCCAATACTCCAAGTATGGGACGGAGGGACGCATCGCGTCCCAGCGCCCAACGATGACCAGCGACCTGCTTGTGAATATAACAATTTTAACATAAAAAAATATATAAAATAGAGTAATATAAATGCATTACACATCCAGATATAAATTATTTACACTCTTAAGCGTTCATTACACAAAATTCGTAACAATGTATTACTTTTGCTGAGTAGAGATCAGCTTAGGACGGTGTTTTCAAAAATCGACCCACAAGAGTGTTACTGCGAGTTATAAGTAAAAAAAATCCTTTTTATCAGCTATTAAATTTACAGACTTAAAATTTAACAAATATGATTTTTTTATTCAGCTGAAATATGCAAAAAGCTTTTTTTTTTAAAATTTGCAATTCACGTTAAATTAATTTATTAAAAACTACTTTATCCTTCAATCTGTATTGTTTAATTTTTCAATTCACCCATGCGAAGAACGAGTATATACCAGCTAGTTATGAGATAAAGTTAAATCACACAGTCGCCCCTCTCTACGCCTCATGCATTTTTTATTTAAAGGCTATTTCGTATCAATTCCTTGTCATAAAATGATTCTGCTGAATCTGCTTACGTGTTGTTTGAGTACTCTAGGTAAAAAAAAACCCCACCCTCTGTTAGATAAGAAGGAATCACATTTAAATAACTCCTGCTTATCATTTAATATAGAATGTAAATAAAAACAGTAGTGTAATACTTGTAAAATAAAATATTATTCATTGCTGCATCGTGGAAAAAAAATACTTCAGAATTATTAAAAGCAAAATTTACGTTTCTTGACCCGGGGGTTGCGGGTGTGGGAAGGTTCGAGAAAAAAGTAGACATGTTCGTAGAATAACATCTTATTCAACTTTTAACACTTTACGAAGTGCACTTTTATAACTAAACTTGGGGAGCAATAAGAAATCTTAACCCAAATTTAGATAACTAAATTATGGAAGGTACTTATATTGCTTAAATATCCTTGTATGATCTGGCTCACAGCCTAATGGCCCATTCAGCTATAAGGTTGAAACCTTACAATATATTGGTGGATTCCAGTGGAGCACACAAGGGGGGTCCTAGGGGTCAGGACCCCCTCAAAGCCCTTGATTTTTTTTTCCGATTGATTATAATTCTAAGTATATAGTACGTAAAATTTAATTAAATATTTGTTATTGATAATTAATTTTATTAATTAATGCTAATTATTTATTCAGTAATTAGTTTTTACTGTTTTTTGTTCCCGAAAATCGACAAAATCAAAAGGAACATGATACAAGAATGGTGGACTTCCGACCCTGGATCCCCCCTTTGAAAATTTCCTGTGTGCGCTACTGGTGGATTATCTTTTTACTATTAATCTTAAGATGAGTGACCACTAGTCGCTGTCTACTATCTCTTGGAAATCAGTTTACGATCTACGCTTATCCATTCCCATGTCTACTAAACGACTGGCACTTAAATAGAAGATGCATTTACATAAATCAAGTCATTTGTATGGCAAGTGGTTTTTGAACTAATATCACAGTTAAAGAAGATTTTTCCCAAGAGGATTTGTGGAAAACCCGAACAGAACCCGTTACAAACGGAATTAAGAAACTGGAGACTAACTCGATTGATAAATAAACAGCTATTTTACATTGCTGCGTGTCATTGCCAGGGCACTTTATTTGTTCGAAGAAAATTGCATGTGCTCTGCTTCGCGGCTTTTTGTTCTGTTGTTGTTGTTGTATTGCTACTGATGCCACACCTGATCGGCAAAGACCAGATCAAAGACCATGAAATTCATCACGGCAAAAGGCTAAGTGACGCCTGTCGTTATCCGTAGCTTTAAGCACCATACACGTGACAGAACGATTTAGCTCGGTTTCACCCCAATTTTGAGGGAGAACACTCTGGGTGTGTTCAGAAGCTTCCCACCTCTCTTCCCCTTCAACCAACCTCACAAGAGGGCTTGACGACTATTTTAAGTATTCCTTGCCGCGAAGTCATTACACATTTACAAATATCCATGTCTTATCCGGAATTCGAACCCAGGTCCAACGGCACAGCAATCAGCGTCGCTAACCACTATACCGGAAGGGTGATTCTTTTTGTTCTGCATATATACATGAACAAATATTTTCTCATATGAAATATATTTTGAGTCCACAAAGAAGTTATTTAACAACTGAGCATTGAGAATTGAAAGTCACAAATGATAACCCTGATATTCAGATATTAAGTAGAGCTTTAAGAGGACAAGATTCGCGCATTAAAATTTTATTTTTCCTTTAACTATATTGTAGGAATACTTATATTTTATGTTTATTTCTTTTTTTTTATAAATATCTTGAAAAAATTCCTAATATAGAAACAATTTCAATTTTTTTAAATTTATGTTGAAAGAATAGTTATGTTCTATGTTGCTTATTTTTTATGATAAAAATATCTAAATGATGCCTAATTAATATACAATAAAGTTATAAATCTATATTTTTGAACTCTTTCCCCTAACTCTACATGCATTGCCGCGAGAATCCATTTCAAATATTTTCTATCGCATGGTACCCAGAATTATATTGGTATATAGATTTGGCACACCCCAGCTATATGGCTGCCGTGACTCATGTTATATACTGTAAAATCTGGCGTATAATGCGCACAGGTGTAGGAGGTATATAATTTTTAGGTATATTCGCCGTATAACGCGCACCCCTTCTTGTATACAAGGCTCTCAGTAGCGCACACAGGAATTTTTCAAGGGGGGGGGGGGGG
>BMAV01011150.1:216842-228539 GCA_019973955.1 Trichonephila inaurata madagascariensis
TCTATATTAATTGTTATAATTTCCTTCTAGTTCTATTCCGAATGCTGAGTTAGTGTAAAAATGTAATACAAAGCCCCCCAAGAGTGTTTTTTAGTTTTTTTAAACTATAATTTTTTAACACACTTTTATAAGTTTCATTTGTATGTAACGGAATCTTTGAACTCGATTTTTATCCACTTTTCGCACACTTGTCAAGGACTGATGACAATACAATAATTTCATAATTTTGTTCCATTGTCCTGAACAGGATAATCAGGAGACAGGATAATCTATATTTGGCTACTAATTCATTAAATCATTTTCAGATTCAGCGACTAAAAGATTAAGAGCAACTCCAAAAGCGAAAATGTTTTTTTGCGTCAGCAATTTCTTATCATAATATAAGCAATCGTCCAGTCTTTCTGAAAATGGAAATAAAAAATAAAAAAAGACTCGTGCATGTGAAAAAAAAAAATAATTTGTTCAAACTAAGGGATGGGCAAACTTTTTCGGTCGCTGGTCAAAAATTTAAAAAAAAAGTAAAGTGTATGAATAATTATTTATTTTATTCTGTTTATTTTTATGTTAATAAATATCTTTAAATGATGACAAATTAATATGTAATAAAACTGTAAATATCCATTGTTGACCTCTATTCTCCAACTCTACATGCATAATCACAGGAATCGAAATGTTTCAAAAATGTCCTGCTGTGTGGCACACTGAATCCTATTGGTAGATTGGTTTGGCACGCCACAGCAAAAAGGTTGCCAACCCTTGAAATAAATGATAGTTAAAAAAACTAAAAATGCATGTTTTTACTGTAGATCGAACTAAAAAATGAAAAACAAATTATAGTTAAAAAAAACTAAGAAACAAGCTTTTATCGTTAATCGAACAAAAAAGTAAAAAAATAATTCTTAATATAAGAATAAAATTATTTACGAGAAAATTAATGTCATTGTGGTAAAAGTGTGGGGTGCTTTGTATTACTTTATTACTCTAACTCAGCATTTCGGAATATATATAACTAGTAAGAAATTATAACAATTAATATAGAGCACCCTACGCTTTTACCCTAATGACATTAATTTTTTCGTTAATAATTTTATTCTTATATTAAGAATTAGTTTTTAGTTCATAAAAGCGTGTTTTTAGTTTTTTTAAACTATAATTTGTTATTTCTCTTAACTGCTTTATTTTTTCAAACTTTTAAGAACGTGAGAATCGCGTAGGGTTATAAGTAAGATAATATCATTTTCACAAGGAAAAAGAGATCCACTACAAAAAATTTCGACAGCGTTATGAAACATTTTGATTAAAACCATTTTCAAAACTAGGGTTATAAGTAAGATTATATCATTTTCACAAGAAAAAAGAGATCCACTACAAAAAATGTCGACAGCGTTATGAAACATTTTGATTAAAACCATTTTCAAAACTACAGCTATCTGTACTCCTTTTTGAGGGATAGGGGAAAAGTTAATAAATCTCCCAAAAATTTCGACCTTTCCACTTTCTCGTCGACCCAGAAAGACTTCCTCGTCTGAAAATGTAGGCCAAAAGAAATCTCCAATACTCGTTTTTCGGGCGTCCTCGATCGTTGCTCCGTCCGACCAACAACACCCCAAACATTACAAAGGAGGTTGGATTTCGAAGGTTATTATTTCCAATGGGTTCTCAATCACAACTTTCGTCTTCAGTTTTTTGAACATGATGAAAGCATTCCTTTTTTCAACATTTGGAAGGAAGTGAAATGTCTTTTCGACAGAACCGGTTCGTAGGCATCGGGTTTAATGGGTTTTTTTAACTTCAGATAAAACGCCAACGCATAGGAAAGGCTGTGTTTGTTAAAGCAATTAGAACTGTTTTTGCCGAATGTTTGAAAGTAAGATAGAAGTTCGTAACATTTATTTTCATACACAATTTACTGCGCACTTCCGATCGCAAGAAATAAGTGTAAATAACTTGGATGAAAAAGTCCCTGCAGAGATAGCAAAGCCTACAAAACACAAATGTTGTAATTTTTATTATTTTTTTTATCTATGTACAACAGTGGTCTTTAAAATTTGTTCCACGGAACCCTAGAGCAGGGGTGGCTCGTTGAAACTTAAAGAGTTCGAAGCGGGAGTATATGTTCAATCATGAAATTAGATAAGTTTACACATCTTTCACTAATAATTTTCTCCCCATCCCGGAGTATGTCACAAAAGACATGCCTTTCACCCATACAACGTCCGGTGTCAACTGCCCCAAAGGGGACAGGTACAATAAGAGTTTTTTGTAGATAAAGAGTCACATGAGATGTGTTTTTATTTTAGTCTTGAATGTAGGTATATTATATAATATATTGTTATGTTGCCTTTTTGTTCGTAAGATTTATTCAAGTTTTATAGGTGCGTATCTTTATGAATAATTTATTTATTTTAATTAAAAAATTTTACTTTGGAGAAGAGAGGGCGACAAAACTACTAGAGCCAGCCCTACCTAGAGTTCTATGAGTCAAGATAAGGATTCGAAAAGAAAACTATAAATATGCATGTAAAATAGATTCCCGTTCATTGTAGGTTTTGTATAACCAGAAGTATCTGAAGCCGTGTTTCTCAACTCGGATTCCACTTCCTAAGGAAAAAAACTTCAAAAATAAATCTGGTGAATGACAACTTTTTTCAAGAAATTTCTTGCATAACTTTTATTATAAAATAATAAAAGAATATTATATAAAACATTTTTTTCTATATATGTACTACATATAGATTGTGAATATGCTGTTGTTTGATCCTGGGTTCCATAAAATAATTTTATAATCTTTAGTACAATGCTTTGCAAAACTAAGTGCAATGGAAAGGAATGAATTGGATTTAGATAAAACAACGTTAAAAATTGTACAATATAGTATCATTTCTTCATTTATTAATAGAAACCTGCCTATAAGAGAACAATTTTAAAAAAATAATTAATTAATTAACACCTAAAATATAATATTTCCTAGAGGATAAAACCAAGCGTGAATGGATAAATCAGAAGTTTTGCCAATGAAAGCTGAGGAACAACTTATCGGCATAAGAACAGATTCAGTATTAAAATCTAAATTTAGGCAGGAACAGCTCCTAAATTTTAGGCTACAAATTTGCAGGGTACACAAAAGTTTCTCACGTAATTATAAACATTTTTGATGCAATTGTGAATCATGTATTTAAGTTTAAAATATTTCTTAAGGTACGTGGCAACAAAAACAAAATATGGAAACAAATTAACGCAGAATAGGAAATACGCGACTGCGGATAACTTGAATATGCCTAGACTTCGAAAAGACAAGAGTTTATGTAAAAAGCAAACACATATCCCAGTTATTAATTATAATGCAGTGTTTCTCAAACTGTGGGGCACGCCCCCCTTGGGGGCGTGACAACTCTACAGGGGGGACGTGAGCCTATTGAAAAGTCGAGAACAAAACATTACTTTAAAAAATTATTAATTTACTGAAAGTAAAACAAAATACATTCTGATGTAATAGAAAATAAAATACACATTTACATTGATATATTACACTTATAAATATATCAGTGCTACACAATGTATTTTATATAATTAATTTAACAATTCTAAGTTAAAAACAAGTTTATTCATTACCAGTGACAATATGGGTTTGTCATATATATAATTTATAACAAAAATTAACACTTATCTTGATTACTTTTGTACAGTTTATAATTAAACCTTGACTGTGCCGATCATAAGTTTCGCTTCCAAATGCCAACCGTTTTCCACGTAGGCACGCGTATGTGATGTATTGGGGGAGGGGAGAGGAATAAAGGAGCAAAAATAATCTGGAATAAGTAAATCCTTCGCAAACATTGTCAAGGTCCTTTTATTGCATTCCAAAGTCTTGAAAAAATTTTACGGATAGCAGTGCACGGAAAAAATCGTACTTCGGAAAGACGTATATATACGTCTGGAGAAATAAAAGCTTTGGTTTAGCGATACGTTTATATACACGGGGGGTGCTTAAGAGGTTAATTTCGTATCGTAGTTTTAGCGCCAAAGTATAGTATTATTGAATTCAGTACATTGTTATTGTATGGGCCCGGGCATGAAAATAATGACTGAATATTGGGTCGCGAGTATTGCAACTTTGAGAAGCACTGTTATAATGCATTGGTAGATGACACCCGGGGTACGAATTAATGAGTTAATTACATTAATATTATTTTAAACATTTAAAATAAAAACCTGTAACCTGTCATTTTAATAATACCTGTAACGTGTTGATCCGATTTAAATATATTATTTTAAGATATATGCTTCTAAGGATTTTTTTTATGGGTTCCTCGGAAACACCTTATAATTTTAAGGGCTCCTTGACAAAGTTTGAAGACCACTGATGTGAGCTAATTTTTTGCACACGGATTGAATTTTGGTGCTTTATGTGCGATCTTCTTACCTGTTTGATGGAATTTGGTTGAAAGGACAGTAACACCTCGACTTAAGCTACCCTGACTTTTATGCGCACCCGGAATTACGCGTTTTTCACATCTCGCCGATTCGTCTTTTGTTTGACGGGGGAGGGGGGCCGCGAAGAAAAAAATGGGAAATTTGTGTTGGGATTGAAGAAATGGTCGATCTTTCCAGGTAAGCAAATTTAGTGATAACGTTCAAGAACCGCTGGATTCCCACAAACAGAAGCTGACAATTGATGAGCTGATAGAAATGCATGAGCAAGAGCAAGACATTGAATAACTTGAGTCTTTAGACTCAGTTCAATCAGAAGATCGATCGGGTATTTGTCAGAAGACCCCAACTTAAGATAAATACTTCAAGATGTTACCAGAATTTGTCATTATAAGTACATAAAAGTTTTGCCGAACTTATAGTGATTATCTGTGAGTCTGAAAAATGGGGAAAATTTTAGAAGTTGTTAATAAATTAAAAGATTTCGAAAGGAAATCCAAAGCATTGAAAAAGAACAGTGAAATGCGCATGCTGACAGAAGCTCGTGTGCCTACTTTTTTTTCCATTTAAATTTTATTAACCAAAAAGTTATGACCACGTGAAAACGTTAAACAAAAAAATTAAAAACAGGAACTTATTTGCTTAAAATTAATGCACATGTAAGTGAACAATAATAATAAACAGACTGACTCCGCACAAACTCACGGAGAAAAAAGACATACTCAAAGACATACCTGAGCACGTAGACATACTCATTTTGAAATGAGTATGTTTGTGTCAGATTTGACCGCATGCCTTTATCGAATTTGATTCCTTACATGTACTCATAAAACCCCAAAAATGTTAATTAATGCTCTCGGACAATTAATAAAGATATTCAGGATTACAGAAACTCTTTTAATATACCGGTTACATATTTTGAAAATTGGGATTCAACAACAAATTTAATTCTCTTAAATCTTCCGAACTATATTTCGTATCTACCACGCTACACGCGGAGGAACACATATTAAAATGAGTACTCGATTCTTTGTTGTTATTTTACTTCACTGATTTATTTGTAAAATTAAAAGCACATGATTTGCTTTTAATATAAGATAAGTTGAATATGTTGGTAAAATTATTAATTGCACTCTCTATATGGTTGACTGCCAATTTCGCGATATGGCAAGTGTTTACATTATTTTGGAGGATTATTTAAAAAGCAATTTATACTTGATTCATAAGTCATATTGTTTGATTTAGTTAAGTCAAAACTAAATTCATGTGTAAGCAACATTCTTATTAAACTCACCCTGGGTTTCAGTGTAGAATAGGGGGAGGGGGTCCTACGCGAAGTTAATTTTTTAACAACCGAAATTTTAGGCGCCAAGCAACTTAATTTAGTGATAGGTGTTAAGAGAAATTACGAAGTGGAATTTTACAAGGAAAATAAACAAATATTAATTAGAATAAAAAAAATATTTATAAAGTTATCAGTAATGCATTTAAATTAAGTTGTTTGCCGATCGATTCCTGTCGCCGAATCCAAAGGGCCCACTATCCCTTTAAGACCCGAATTATTTTTATCTTTAAATATTGAATTATTCTGGCTATTAATACTATATTGACCCCAATGACACTGGGAAAAATAATAAAAAAAATCCCGCTGCTCCCCTAGAACGTGGTCAAGGTAACAGACTCGTGGTTAGTATATCATGAGTTTGAGCAGGAGGTGCTTGAGCAGGAAGACCCCCATTGCCGTGTTAAGGAGCGATGCACATAAAATTTGTCGAGAGCTCAAACGTCCTTCTGCTGGTGTGGTAGTTAGGAGGAGAGGGGTTTCAGCACAGGTGTCGTCCTCATCACTTGACCATGGTTCAAGATTACGAGGTCTGTCGCCAAAAGCCCTTGTGTAGCTGAACAGTGCTATGTTAATACTCTCTCACTTAGCAAGACATGCCTTCATGTGTACTAGTTAGAAAATCGTATTTTTTTAATACTTTTTACCTTGTTTCTAAATCATGAATGCTTTATTTTTAATTTTCATTAATTTCATTTCTACTTGTAAGCTAAATCTTCATTTTTAATGTTTCAATTCTTAATTTGTTTTAAATTTTGTACATAGTTCGGATTTTTCTTTTTTTTTTTTATATTTTATGGATAAAAAATAATTTACAAATTTCATGCATTTTTCACTTTCTGTCAAACAGCATTTGATTCCCATTGTAGTCTTTGTCGTCATGTTCAAAACAGTCATACGGGGTAGCATAACACCAAATATGTTATGCTAAATTTTGTAGATAGTCGTTTAAAAACTATATAATTATGAACAACATTTTCAGAGATTTTAATGAGGATACTTTTCAGATTCCTCTCAGAACCAGCTATCTATAAATTCTTCAGTATATAATTTAGATGACTCGTATAACCTAACAAGTAATTTATTTGAAACAACGTTGTTTGAAAAGCATTTTTACTCATATTTAGTAACTCCCAAGACATGCTGCTGATTTGATAAAAGTAAAAAAATCTGTTTAATTATGTACCTTTACACATTACAACTTTCTATATTTAAAATGATAATGTATATTACATTAAAACATAAGCTAAGCTATACTATACAAATAAGAATGGAGTTGACTATAATGTGGATTATATATAGAGATATAGTGTTTATAGAAAAATTCAATAAAAAATATCTCTTGTAGATGAAGGCGTGTTGTTTCAAAAATCACACTTATATCCGTGTTGTGTTTTTTTAATGTCTGATATGCATGTGTACAATTTCCAGAATAAATATTTCAAAAATATGATTTGGTTTGTTTTATTTTTCTTGTTTACAGTGAATCATTTAAAAAAAAAAATGCTGTACACTAGTAAAATGGCTAGATTAGGATTCGACTGGTTCCTTAAATATTATTTTTCTTCTAAATGGGCGCTGAAAACTTCTCTAAAAACTCTTTCCAATTGGTTAAAAACGTGCATTTTAAATGTTTTGTAAATGTAAAAATCTACTGTATTAGTTGTTTTTGCATTCTTCTAAGGACTATAAACTTTTAGATATTTAAATTTTTGATTTAAAAAAAAACATTAACTTAACTATAATATTTGTTTTCTTTGGTGATAGAGTATAAAATCAGTTAATGTGAAAGTGAACTAGATTTGTAACATACATTACAATGCATTTTTATTTCCACCTGGATGGATTAAAATGGAGTCCCAGTAGCTCGGTTGATCAGTTTTGAGGGCAGAGGTTGTGTATGTATCGATTTAAGCAAAACAATTGATAAAAAAAATACTTACTCATCTGGGCCTAATGATGGTTATTTTAGACGGGTTTCTAACTTTTAGGAGTATTTTTTTTTTTTTTTCATGTTGCATAATAGTAAAGAAACTATTCCTTTCTTACTTTATGTTTAGAAATTTTTGCTGTGAAAAATCGGTTATTCATCTTAATGTTTCCCAGACACTTCTTAATGAATAATGTTTCCACGATACTTATTGAAAGACTGATTTTAAATTAAAGTTAATTTTCTGTTTGTATAGGATTTTAAAGAAACAATATATTGCTTCTGGAAATATAAATATAACTTTTAATGAACCAAAATGCTTACGCATTTTTTAAACTATTGCATCGAATCTATTTTCGTTATTTTCAAAGATTTAAATTTGTGGTATAAGTTCAAAACTCGCCAACTTGGCGAATTATCTTGAACGTTGGCACTTTTGCGATATACCTTTTTGTTACACAGTAAATGCAAAAATAATTTAGATTTTCGAAGTTAAGTGGTAAAAACTTCATAAAATGTAAACTAAATAATATATAAGATAAAAAATGAAATTTACAACTTAGGTATCACATATTTAGATCCCTTTAAATTTGAGTTGATATAAAAATTTATGTTAAAAATTCGTATTAGATACAACATTATCGAAAATAAATACCATACATACTCATATTTGACCCATAAACTCATTATTGAATGCATTACATACTCATTTTGTTGTTTCATTCTCAAATTTGATCCAATAACAGGTTCAAAAATGAGTAAGTTTGCATCGGAGCTATTTTGAGTCGTGACGTACTCAAAAGTGAGTATTTTGTACTGAGTTCTGGAAGAATAAACATTCTTTTTAATTATGCTTCCGACTTTTCAAGGCAATTAACAAAAAAAAAAGAAAGAAAAAAATAGGCAACAAATGGGATCAATTTTCTCTAAATAGCTTCGTATGCAGACAGGCAATTTTATTTTTATTTGAGCATGCGTGCCTCGAAAAAAATACGAGACTTAAAACAGCTCTCACTAATAAAATAACGAAATCAATAAAAAAAATGCTTTTTCTTGTTTTATTTTTTAAAATCTAAATTATCAAAGGTTTACCGGTTTGTAATTTGAAAAACATATCAACAACACGAAACAGTTTAAATTTTTCTTCGAAATTAATGTGTTTTCAACCTTGTAAAACTTATTAAAGTTTTTTTATTATTTACAAAACTAGTCTAAGCACATAATAAACTTTCAACATTTGCGACCCAATATTCAATCATAATTTTCATCGTGCCTCTCCCCTCTTCCATACATTAACAGTATATTGAATTCAATTATACTATACTTGATGCTAAAACTACAATACGACTTTTACCTCTTAAGAGCCACTGGGGTATACAACATCTCACTTCACCAAAGCGTTAATTGCCCCAGACGTATATATACGTCTTTTCGAAGTATGATTTTCCCTCTGCACTGCTATCCATAAAAATACTCTGAAGGTCTCGGAAAGTTTGCGAAGCATTTATTTGCGTCAGAGAAGTTTTTACGTACTTATTACTTTTCATCCCCCCAATGCATCACATACGCACCCCTACTTGGAAAGTGGTGGTATTAGGGAGCAAATCAAGTAACTTTTAAGCGGCAGTTAAGGGATTAATTATAAATCGCACAAATTATCAAGATAAGTGTTAATTTGTGTAAAAATTAAAAATATGACAAGCCCATGGGGGCAATGCTAATTATTAAACTTGTTCTTATCTTAGTATTGTTTAATTAAATATAAAATATATTGTGCAGTACTGATACATTTATAAGTGTATTATGTCAGTGCAAATATGTATTTTATGTTTTATTTTATCAGAATGTATTTTGTTTGCTTACTTTCAGTAAATTGATATTTTTTTTTTATAAAAATAATAATTTTTTTTCGATTTTTCAATATGTTTTCCCCCCCCCCCCCCACTTGTAGAGTTATCACGCCCACCTAGGGGGCACGCCCCACAGTTTTAGAAACGCTGTTTTAAAAAGTTACCTAAAATTACATTTAAAAAGGAATATAATTATTTTCTTTGAAACATAAAGATTTTAGCAGCAGTATAACTAGCAAAAAAAAAAAAAAAAAAAATACTGAAGATTGAAATATTTTTTCTCAGTCTTACAAACATTTCCATGCTTTATTCCAATAAAAATCATGCGATATTTCAGCAAATTATATTGTGGTTTTTAATATCGTTTTGAAACAAAAATTAACTTTGATTGGCATCATTCTTAAAGGAAGATATTTAGTATTTTTTATTATTCTTTCTTGTCGATTTAATCTTATTATTCTTTTTAAGCACTGTTTAATTTTTTGTTTAATTTTTTTAATGCTTAAAATTCTTGTTATACTTCAATTTGATTTTACTATTCCTTTCCCTACTTTCATGATTCAGTTGTTGAAATCAAACCTTTAAACTTCTTTTTATTTAGTAATGATGTCGAAAATTTAAAAAAAAGTGATGATTTTTTAATTTTTGGAAACTGTTTCTGAATAATTTCGTAAAACAGTAAGCATCTTGCAGTTTTATCAAATAACGTATAATATGTTTTGAATACGTAAGTATCCTCAAATTAGTTTAAGAAGCTTGTCTTTATTTATCTAAAGAAACTTAATATTGTTCGACATAATTTTTAAAGGAAAATACGCATTATTTTTAGTATTCTTTTTGTATTTTAATATATTTTTAATATTTTTGGTTCTTTTCCTTAATTTCAATGTTGTAATCAGTCATTTCATTTGTTTTACCAATGAAGTGGAAAATTAAAAAGAAAAATAATGATTTTCGCATAATGGGCTTGATTCATAAAGTCACATGATAAAAACAAACACGTGTTTTCCATTGAATTCAAAACAAACATTAAACTAATTGTACTTGTTGTTCTATTTATAAAACTCAGATAAAATTTCAAATTTCATATTTGGGTAAAGATGTTTTAAATGTTAGGGGGAAAAAATTTCTTCAAAAAGATATTTTTAAATTAAAAAAAATCATATTTTATGTTTATACTTTTAAATAAAATGCATTTTGTATACATATGTACTTTTTAAGAGAAAGTTTCTGCAAAGAGCAAAACTTGGCAACACCGGAGTGCGTGAACTGATTAGCTGGAAACACTAGATAGTTTTTATCGTGTGACTATGACGTCGCATGAGTTTTTGAATTGATTGGCTAGAATCACGTGGCTTTCACTATCATGTGACTATGACGTCACATGAATCAAGCCCATTGCAAATAGTAAGCCTCTGAATCATTTTGAAAGCTATAAAATTATTTTTTTTTTATACTTTTAGTTTGCGTATTCAAATTAATTTCAAGATTACCTTCTTTCTAAAAAAATTATATTAAATAATTAAAAGTCTAGATGAACAAAATAAAAACTCATCAAAAACAATGATTAAATGATGATGATAAATGATGAGTTTAATGATGCGTTAATTTAAAAGTTAAATTCCTATACAAAGGTTAAATATCTATACCAAAGTTGATAACACACATTTTCTAAAAGTATTCTTCAAACGATTGAAAAAATTCAATGAACTTCATTCCATATAATGAATGCACATAGTGTAGATACTTTCTACATAAAATTTCAGTAATCATAAGTTATTACAGAATCATAATTATATGAACATATTATATTACACAACAAAACTGCACATTTCTTACATAGTTACTGAAAAAGCGTAACTCTCAGTTAGCAGAATCTGTTTTTTTTTTTTATTTATTTATATTTTAGAATATTCATTTCACATGCATACTGATGAAATATGAAAATAAAGAAATATAGCTTGATTGTGCCATTTTTCTTTCACTATACAAAATTGCAATTCGAATAAACCGCGCGTGCAGCATTTTACACTAATAAAAAATTGTTCACGTAGAGTAAAAAAAAAAAAAAATGAATGAGAATATTCTTCGCATTTTGTGTGAAAAGTAGAGGTGGTACAAAAAGTGGGGGGGGGGAATTTTTT
>BMAV01011150.1:228639-293138 GCA_019973955.1 Trichonephila inaurata madagascariensis
AAAAAAAAACCCTTCTATCTTTTAAAAAAGGAACAGAATAGAAAAGATATATAGAGAGGAATGTACGGCATACCAGAGTAATTAATTTTAATTTTATTAATGCATAGTTTTAGTATTAAACGGACGAAATTGAAATAATCTATATCATTTTACCTACCCATTTAGTATCAAAAATTAATTACAATCATTCGATTTGAATTGATTACAGTTCTTGAAAGTAGGTTTTTCTTCCCGTTATTCACTCACATTTTTTTTTTTTTTTAATTATTATTATTATTATTTGAAAACCATTCCTTTCAGAGACTACCGGTTAAAAAAATATTTCAACACATCTTAAGAGTTTAAATTGGATCTATTCCGGGTGATAAATTCGAAAACGGAAAAATTAAATTTAAGGTAGGAAGATGTTAGAACAAATTTATATACCTACACTACGAAACATAACTTTCACTTCAACTCCAAAATTTCTATGACGTCAGAAACGAGCCTCCAAAGTTTAGCCAATGAAAGTATGTATTAGGAATGAAGCGAAATGAGTTTAATGTTATTGTTTCGGTTTTCTCCTTTTCTGTCACTTCTTGGAGCCTCGTTTTTCTACTTGCGTGCTGATCTGCGTACAGGTGTTTTCCTCGGATCTAAAGCATAAAACCGGCACGTTTAGCAAACCTGATTCGTTTCTTTAGTCTTGCATTTATAGTGAACGTTGAACCTTTAGTGTTACGATGTGCGGTAAGTAAAACATTTGGCAATTTTGCTTTTAAATTGACATACGAAAAGTGCTTTTCAAATTGCAATACTTGTCAAAAGTTCATTTTCTTATGAATTGCCACAATATTATGAAAAATGTTCGATTAATTTGTGAGAAAAAAATTAATTAAAAGAATATAAAGGTTCTTATTTTAGAAGCAGATGGCTTCTTGAATTTCCATTTATATTTGTGACAGAGGTTAATGAATTTTCATTCATAAAACATAGAACTTTAAATAAAAGTTACATTTTAAAAAGAATTTAATAATGCAGATACGAATTCTTTCTCGCCAAGTTTTGATGTTATTTCGCTATTTACAGCAGTGTAGATTTAAATATTTAAGCCAATATTTATTTGTGTGATATATGTCATTTTTTTTAAAGATGAAAAAATAATAGATTAATTTTAACCCAATTTAGGAAAACATAAATTGATATAATGCAATTTTTTTTTTTTTTTGAGTATGTTGTACTATATGTTATAAACTACATTAAATAACTTTTTCAAAAGAAGAAGATTAATTTTTGTATTTAAAAGTTTATCATAACCGTTAAAGTTTTTTCTGACCAATCATTAAAAGTTTCATTTTAAACATTCTCTTTTTTCTCTCTCTTCTTATGCCGAAATCTTTATTTTGTGACAGCTTATAGAAATAACTGAGTTTCATTTATATCTAACTTTCAAGTATTCCATTATTAATTTTTTTATTGGTATGTATTGAAACCTATTATCAAATTTATGAATATTATTTGTATAAATTATGTACTAGATAACATTTTTAGGAAGCTTTAAATGGTTGACATGAGCCTTTTTAATGCTACGGTTTCTTATTTTGGTAATGCTTTACTTTTGAATTACTCCAGTCAAAATTTTACTTTATGATGTTTAATTTTTTTTTTTTTTTTTTGTTTATTTATTTATTTTACCCTCCTTGTATATACAAATCTACTGAAATTTTGAAGCATTTTATATCAGATTTTGGAGATTGTGAAATGAATTCAAAAGTATACTTCACTTTTTGGAATATGAATTCATTGAGAACTCAACACTGTAAACATTTAGAAATAAAATGATAGATGAATTTGTGTTGAGAATTTGAAAGAATTTTTTTAATCCTAAGCTTTGAAACGATGAAAACTCTTCATTTATAATGTACTACCTTTCTAATTTAGAATTAACTTTATAAATATATCTAATTATTATTAATGACATTAAAATACAATTTTTTTTATGTTTTGGTAATAACTGATAAATAATCAACTGTATCTTTTGAGGAGAAATTACCTCTTTTAAAGTTACTTATATTAGAAAGTTTATGGACAGTAGAAATATTTTTAGTGAGTAGCAAAATAGCTTCAGCTATTACATATTTACTTTTAGAAGTAGAAAATGTATATTTGAAACATTAAGATTATTATTTTATTTTGGATTATTTTGACTTCAATTTTTTTAGTAGAAGTAATGGTTCAATGTTTTATGCAACTTTTAGTTTTTTTAAACTGAGAATTTGAGAGTTGAAATAAATTGAAGTTTCCTTGTTGTAATTTTCCTTGGAGTAGAAATGCAAAATTAACTGTTTTTTTTTTCTTCACAAATGTTTTGCAAGCTATTTTTCCTTCCTGAGATTATTAAAAAATCTAATTTTTAAAATTCTTTCGTACTTATGTTACAAACTTACATTTGTAAAATTGAATAATTGATAATAAGGTAATAATTGAATTCTAATAACTTTTAAAAATAGTTTGTAACTAAGAGTAAAAAATTGAACTAAACTTAGTGGCATAGTTGGGTATAGGACCAAGGCCTACTGTACCTAACTCAGTTTTCGTGACCTTGGGCACTGAGTTGCATGTGCAGATAATTCAGTCTGGTGGTCAGACTGATGCATAAACCCCCAGTGTTTAGTTCCCAAGCAAGCTTGGTACTCGTTTATCGACCCATTGAAGGGATAAAAGGCTGAGTTTACCTTGTAAGCCCAGGATTTGAACCCCTGATATGTGATGTGGAAGCGCAATACACTACCACTCAGCCACTGGGCTTCCACAACTAAGAATAACTTTATGTAAAAAAATTTTTTAAGTATCTGTTTATATGAATGAAATGTGAAAAAAATTAGAATCAATGGTTATTGATTTAGAATTTTAGTGACAGATTTCATATTTCTACTACTGTGCAAAATGAAAGAAACAATTCAAATAATAATTCATCAGCTTTTTGGGTACTTCTCCAATATGGAGGCCTTTAAATTGTTTTTCTTGTCAAATTAAACATCAGTGCAAAATAAGGGTTTTTTTTTCTTTAAAGTTTTTTCTGCACATGTGCCATAAGCAAATTTCTTAATTGTGTGGTAGGCTACCACAATTCATAAATTTTTACTGGCATTTAGAGGTTTTTTTATGGCATTTTTTACCTCCTCTCCTCTAAAAAATGTAAAAATACAGTTTTTCGTTATCTATAGCCTTTGAAGGACTTAAATGTTTTTAACATTTTCTCAAGTAGTTAAAAGTTAATACTTTTGTTATAAATTACTTGTTACTGATTCATTTTGTTTAAAAAATGTATATGTTCATTTTTTTTACTTAATATTTTTCTTTGAAGGAAAATAGAATAAAAAAGAATTTCAGTTAGAAAATCTAACTTTTTATCATGTTTGGGAGCGTGATGCGCACAAGTTTGGGGTTGGGGGTTCAAACTCATCCCATACACCAAAAAAATTTTTAATTTTTAGCATAAAGATTAAACTTTGGCCTTTTTATCTATGTTTTTTTTAAAATGTAGATCCTTCTCATTCAATGCCACTAATTTGTGATATATTTTAAAATAAAGAATCATAATATCTTATCTCTTTTACTTAGTCTATGACTAGTTTATGTAAATAATATAACTATAACTTTTTTAGTTATTTTTTGCTTTAAAAATATATAGCTATTTTGAATTGTAACTCAGCTGGGAAATCAAGAAATATACATTTTTCTGAATTTCTTTAAAATTTTAAATGTTATGTATTCATATAAGTGTAGAATAAAAGAAGACATGTATGTTTAAAGTAACAAAGGCTATATATATTTTCTTTTATTTATCATGTATTCATTCTTTATTTAGTTGTACTAAAATGAAATGTGCTGAAACATTCTTGAATAGAAAGTTTTAATACTAAGAATATTTCATTATAACAAACAAGAAGGGTACTTATGTATTTTACTGTCGATAAATTTTTTCAAATAAAAGTTGGTACTAAATTCAGTAACATATGACCAATAGTGAAAAACCATTCCAGCATATGCTCCAAAACAATGATAACAGCATTTGGCCACATCTTTTGTTTTGGCAATGTCTGTGGTGGACAGTATAATGCATAAGTACCATAAGAAAATAAAGTTAATACAATTATAAATAACATAATTAAGTATAATTTATAGAAATAAAAATATTTTACATGTACTACCTGGGAAAATTGTTCATTTTTTTTCATAATGTATATAGAGAAAGAGAGAAATAAGTATATATTGGATTACATTTTAAGAAAAGTTTCTTGTGGAATTTGTTTCTGAAAATATTATTTGATTGACATGATACATAAGTTTTCTTATAGTTTTGCATGCATTATTGGCTTGTTGTAGTGTTAATTATAATAAATATAACTTTGATTTTATCTTGCTTGTGTGATTTCTATCATTTTAGGTATTTTTGCTTATTTGAATTATTTGGAACCTCGCTCAAGAAGAGAAATTCTTGAATGTTTAATCAAAGGTTTACAACGCTTAGAATACAGAGGCTATGACTCAGCTGGTAATTATGATTATAAATATGAATATTTTAATTTATTTAATGATAGAATCTTTTAATTTGAAATAATAAATTATTTTTTTATGCATTAAAAACTGTAATTAACATTAACTAATTAATAAATTATATAGGGTAAATGCTTTTACTCCTGTTTTTAACAAGTTCAGAAATCATTTTGCTATTTTTGTTTCCAATGTGTAAAACTAACATAAAATAATATTTAAACTAATATGTTCTGTAAGTGGTAATTTACTGGTTATGTTTGAAAATGTATTTAATTATCGTAAACTTAAAAAAAAAAAAAAAACATATTTCTAATAATTCCTTGGCATTCATGTACTACTAGCAACACTTTTGATTTCTCTTTAGCACTTTCTCATTCTTCAGATTTTACTTCTGTTTCAAATTTAATGAAAACTGATTAAAGTTTATATATGTTAAAAGTTTATTTAATATATTGATAATTTTTAATTTGGTTAACTTTTTTTTTAACTATAGATTTTATAAAAAAAAAAAAAATATTTTACTAGATTATATTACTTACTGCAATTGGGATAATCACCCAAAACATAACATATTTGAATGTGAGAATTTATTGTAGTTAAATAAAAAGTTATTAAAATATATGGTATTTTTAAATCTTGTGTTATTTTAATTCAGAATTTTACTTGATTAATCTTTTGTGTGATTTATGTAAGACTTGAAATTTTTATTTACAAAATAATGTGTTTGAAAATCACATGTATTTATATAATGAATTTTTTATTACTATATTATATTTTTTATATATTTAAAGAAATGTATTAGTGTTACATGAATAAAATGTAACTTTTATTTTTTATCAGGATTCATCTCTTCACATTTAGATAATTTATATTTTTTGGTAGATTTAATCATAATTGTCAATATTTAACCTCAAATGAATGCATGTTTTCTACCTATATATCAACTGCATCAAAATTTTAGGAGTTGCTGTTGATGCAGATTCAGATGGAAATGAAATACAAATTATTCGTAGGAGTGGTAAAGTGAAAATGCTTGAAAATGAAATTTTTGGTAAGCTTGATACTTATTTTTTTAAATAAACTATATCTCAGGTTTCAGTCACAAATGCAAATGATTGTTACAGTTTTTATTTTATTATTAAATAAGTGTATATGTATAACAGCTTGGCAGAACTTGGTCAGTATGCACCAATAAAATTAACCAACCAATCCTTATTTGTTTTTTTGCAAGAAATTTTATTTTGAAATCCTTAAATCTTGGTACATTAATTCTTTCAAAAAAAGTTTAGCATGTAATGTTACAATAAAAAAATATAGCTGTTTTTCTCATTTCTAATTTTTTAAAAAGATTTCAACCTGTTTATTTTGGTTTTTATCTCTTGTATCATAAATTAAGTTAAGGAATTCTTGAAGACTGGAAAAAATCTTGTTTAAACAAGTTAAAGGGCCTTGGCTGGACATAAGAATATAAATAATAGTATTTAATCTTGTGTATTTAAAATAATGATTTGGGAAATTGCTTGATATCTTAAAATTATAGAGTAAGGCCTTAGGGATACTAGAATTAATATTTATTAGAAATATTTAATTCTATGTTTTATTTTCTGCAGATCTTTACATAAAATATTTGAACTGAAATTATATTTAAACTTTTAGTATTAGTGACCTTAATTTAAATTTTACATGAATTTCTTAAGATTTATAAGAAATTTAAAAATTATTTTTAACGTACCACAGATCAGTATTTCCCCAACTTTATTTTTATTATTATTATTTATGTACTCCTTGATTCATCCTCATTGTTCCATGTACCTCTCCCTATTATGTATAATTATTGAAAACGACATGTACAGCTGCAATTATAACACTATAATATAGAGGCATTGTTTACCAGTTATACAAAAAGGATGTAACCTGGTAATTATACACATATAATTAACTCTTATAAAAAGTATTAAGCTATAACACTATTTATTTTTAGAGCTAGTTAAGAACTTTTTAAAAAGTATTATGATGATGAAAATAGAACATCACAAAGTAATGTTGCTAATCTTTTTAAGCCTGTTACAGTATGACTGCTGAATTAAAGCACTTATTACAAAATTATGGTACAATTGAATCTTCTTGATTCACATATAATAAACGTAGTGGAGAGATATTAGTAGTAGCTTTCAGCAAAAAAAGTCATATGAGAAATGAAACCCAAATTGCATAAAGATAAAGAACAATTGACATCTTAATTCACCTCCACTAAGATCCTTCAACTATTGTAAAAGGCATCCCTCTTTTTACAATTGTAAAAAAAAAATATTATTATTATTATTATTATTGTATTTTTAATGTGAATCTAGCTTAACTGACAAAAATATAACTGTAATAAATAGTAAATAGAATGATATAATTTATTTTAAATGCAGAAAAAAATTAAGTGAAAATTCAATCTCACATTTTGTAATGAAATTAGAAAAAAAATTGAAAACTACTGTCAGAATTTAAGAATGATTTGAAGTAGAACTGAAATCAATTGACTACTTCAATAGAAAAACTATTTTTAATACAAAAAATTATGTAAAAAAAATTCTCATTTCCGAAATTTTAAGAAAAAATTAGTTTTTTGTGGGAAGAACACTGAACTCAAATTGATTTAATAGCTTTAAGTTATTTAAATATATGTATTAAGGTTTTCATTTTATGTTTGTTTTTTTAAAGACTGTACAAATATGGATTTTGATCAACAATTTGATGTTCATGTTGGAATCAGTCATACTAGATGGGCCACTCATGGTGCACCTAGTGCATTAAATAGTCATCCCCAAAGATCTGATTCAACAAATGGTAAGGCTAAATTTCTGAATTAACAATGCCTTATATTTAACTGTAGGTATTTAGAGAGTATATATATATGAAGTTCTGTAGGAATTTTTTTTTTTTTTTAATTTTTTTTTATGAGTGTTGAAAATTGTTATTTAAATGTTTCCTCAAAGAATAAAAGAATATTTAAAAAAATTTATGAATCAGATTCATGTCTTCATTTTCTTATGAAGAAAATAATAACATATAAATCTTTAAAACTATATTGTTTACACTGAATGCATTTTTCTATCTCTTTTATTTATATATACAAAATTTTGGGTAATTTCATATTACCTACAAATTATCCTTGATGAATTTTAACAAATTTTTGTTTGCCTAGAATATGTTTTGCAATTGACCTAACAGTATCAAATATATAATGTTTTTCATTTGCAGCCTGTTTTCTCCCTAGGTAAAACTGGTTGTCATAAATCATAAAAGCTTTGGTAATTAATAACTGGCATGCAGTTAATATGAAACCACCAAATTTTGTTTTTGTGTTTATATTTAAATCTCTCAAAGTATGTTTCTTCTTAAATTCAAATATATTCTTTAATGTTGTAAAATTAAAATATAACTTAGTAAAAAATTTTAATATTGAAACACTATGCATATGTGTGTGCAGTTATTTTTACAAAGTGAATGTAAAAATTTTTTTATCTGATAACTTTCTCAAATTATTTTATGAAACATGCATTTGTATGTGCATGCATGTCATTAATTTTGTGTTTTGCATTTTTGTAAGTAATGATGAGAAAAAAGTATTTTATCTTGAGTTCATAAAATTCATTCTTTTTTATATCATTTTTATTTTTCATGTAATTTTTAATGCTGTTAAAGTATTTTGCGCTAGGAAGTAGGTTTTTTAACATATTTTGCTGTAGAAATCTGTTTATTTTAAAATATATCTTTAAAAACCATAGTAGTGAGATATAAAGTTTAAAAAGGATATTTTAATGTACACATTTATTGAAGGCAACAATAAAGACAATTATTTTTATTTTATTTTATTTTATTTATTTATTTATTTTTTTTGTCACAAAAATGAATTTTTATGAAAACTGTTACTTTACTATTTAATTGAACAAATAAAATTAACTCTTGTTATTTGTACTAACATTTTGATTAAATGTATACTTCATAATAAGTATTTTTAAAATTGCATTTACACATATAATATACATTTTCTAAATGAGATGAAATATTTCTCATTCAGTATAATATAATTGTTTTTCTGACTTGAAAAATATTTTAATTTCATCAGATCCCCTCTTTTTCTGTCACATGATTAACATTCAGAGGAATAAAAAAAATTTATGCATTTAAGCTACAGTAATGTATTTTGAAAGTAGTATAAATATTTCAAGCTTTTTCTTTCAATGCTTAATTATATTTTGTCTTCCCCATAATTTTCAAACATTTTAATCTATTTTACAAATGTTGATGTATTAATTTTCTCTTTTTTTAAAATTTAGAATTTGTTGTTGTACATAATGGTATCATCACAAATTACCAAGATGTGAAGAAGTTTTTGGTAATGTACCAATTAATTATGATTTTGTTATTTATTGCATTTAATATACTTAATAATAAACTTGTTTTTAACAGTTTTAATTGATTTAATATTTTATGATTTTAGGTTACACATATGATTAAATTGTTTAAATGCTTTCCTTTATAATGAAGTCAACTAGAGTGCTGATATGTCTTATTCTTGTTAGGTGTGCAAATATGAGAAATTTGGATGACACATTATAATTTAAAACACTAAATTAATGTAAGATTTCATAGAAGAAACATTTCTGTGAAAACATAAAAATAGTGTTTTAATGTGTAATTCTCATTTAAAATTTTAGCTTAAATATTTTAACACTAAAACCGTAGCAGTTTTGGTATACTTAAAACTGTGGGCTGGGTCAAATTGATCCCAATTATTAAAAACCTGTGTCGTTATGCTAAAAGTACACTGCAACTATTTGGCGATGACATTTATTCATTTTTAACATTAAATTGTTAAAACAAGTAATAAAAAAATGAGATTACAATATGGAATATTGTATACAGTTAGTAAAATATACAGACAACTTTAATAGAAATATTTAGTTTCTTACCAGTCAAGATTTTCTACACAGTTCATGCGCACATTTTGGGCAACTTTTTGTATATTTTGTACACTTTCCACATATCGGTATTTTACGGTCAGAACAAATATCTACAGCTTTGTTTCTACACTTGAAAGCTTATCAATGAACCCTTTTTCGCATCTGCAGAAATTCTTCAGTTATATCCACTTTTGTCTGCGTATCTGACTTGTATTTTCTTTTGTGAATATACGCACTACACAACTCCTCAATGAATTGTTGAAGATATTCTCTCCTTGTAAGTTTTTTTCCAGTAACTGTATAAAATCCAAGAATTAATCCCTGCAAGGTCAAGAATATTGTAGAGCAGTGCTTCGCAACCTTTTTATTGCCGCGGACCGGTCAACGTTTGTTAATTTTACCGTGGCCCGCTGAGGGGAAGGATGTCGATTGTTTATATTTTAGACTGTTTTGATTTAATAATATTAATTTAATTGTATTTAATTGTGACTTCTGAATAAAATATAGCTACACAAAAAAAATGAATATAAAGTGATCTAACAAGGAATATTAAGTGATTTTCATAAAAAGTAGCCCAAATCTAAGAAAAATATACAACACTAAATAAAAGAGAAATGATTTAATGTTTCTGATGTGGACCGGTAGTATTTGATCCACGGACCGGTACCGGTCCGCTGACCGGGGGTTGCGGAACACTGTTGTAGAATACATGAACTGGCCACCTCCTTGATCCTGCCTTCACAGAATATTTCCGAGCCATTTGGTTGGCAGTGTTGACACCTAATTTTGTTGAGTTATAAAATGATATTGTTTCTGGAAGCCTTTTTGGGTGATTATTGTCGATATCATCTGTAGGATGAAGGGAGCTCAATAATAAGACATTTTTTCTGGTTTTTACCTGATAAACTGTCAAAATTATATCATGCTCCAGTAACAATGTATCGTATGACGTCATCTTTACTATTTTCACAAATTCAGGTAAAATTCAGATTTCGTTTCATCGTTCCAGTTAAACTAGTGTTCTTCGTTTTGGGGGCAGATTTAGTGTAGTGATTTCTTATAAAATTATCTGTAGTAATATTTCTTCCTTTATTTTCAAAATTTTCTGTCAAACACAAAACGATGCATTTGGAAAGAGATAAGTTTTCAGGACGTTCCTGATCATTAGCCAAATAGGGAAAACCAATGAATATGTATTTACTTTTAACATCAGCAGCAAGCTAGAGCTTGATACCAAATTTATCTGGTCTACTTGACATATATTGCAGGAAACGACATCTGGCTTAAGACGGAAACTGCTGTTCATCAATAGTTACATATGGTCCTGGTTTATTGCAAGTTATCGAATTTTCAATAAATTTCTTCCAAACTTCAGAAGTAAAACAGAATTTATCTGTTTGAAGGCGTTCAGATCGAGTAGTATTTTGTCGAATCTTGGAAATTTTATGTTCTCTGAATCTATCTCTCGCCATAGTATCGCAGAAAAAAGGTGGACCCCAAACAACGGACCACAGACTATCAAGCTCTAGATTATTTGTGCCATATATACCTTTAACATACAAAATTAATATAAAAGCATCTAGTTCGTCTAAAGTTGTTGACCATTTTTTCCCAGTTGCCGGTGAGCTTCTTCCTCTGTACAGTTTTTGATATGACAAAGCGTAGGCTCATCTATAAACAGCCTCCTTGAACTAATTGCATAGCCAGCACTCTTTTCTTTGAAAACATTATGTTCAGCAATTCTTCCACGCATACAACTTCCAGAGGTGAGGCTTTCCCAACACGTTCCATCATTTGCAACAAAAGTTCTAAAGTTCATTTCCTTTGGATTTGAATCTAATAACATTTTACGTTTTTTTACACATTGTTTTTTCTTCAAGAAGGGATTTTTTTGCTAGTACTGACCTTGAAGTATTTTTCTTATATCTGGGAAAAGGAAAGGGACTCAAAAAGCTTTTCCCATTCCAGGAAATGTTGAATTACAAATTTAATATTTGTGATTGCAATTGGGTCAAAACGACCCATTCTGCGATTTTAGGTATAAGTATTAAAAAAAATGATTAGTATTTAACATATATCTTCACAGATTATTATTGATATAAAAATAGAAAAAATCAAGAAATTTGTTTCAATTCCATTGGTAACTTTTTGAGAAAATAAACAAAATTGCTTTTAGGTCAAAATGATCCCATCCACCTTTCTAGTGTTAATAAACCTTATATTTAAGAGATAATAGAACTGTTAATAAATTAATATGCTTGTTTTGTAATACAGATGATAAATTGCTTTATTTTGGTACTTATTGGCTTTTTAAATGTTTTTATACTTGTTTTTCTACTCTGAGATTGGTCTATGCTCTTAAAAATGTTCTTTAAAATTTAACAATATAACAGATGTGAAGGTTTTTGGGGTTATTTATTGTAAGCCATTATGTCAAATTTGTGTTAACTATGCCATCTTTAAGTTATTCTAGTGATTGTATTGATGCCTTATGAAAAATTATAATGCTGTACGAGAGATTGAATATCACACATCAGAAGTTATGAAGATCAGAAGTTATCTTGGTTATGAACTATATTCATAACTATGATTCAACAGAATCAAATTGAAAATCATACAGTTTTTATTAATTTCCTTAATTTTAATTTAATAAATGTACAATTTAAGAAAGTTTCTTTATATAATATGCTGAATATTTTTAGAAACAAAAATTCTTTTAGTAAAATTTGTATTTTTTTAAGGTAAATCATGGCTTTGAGTTTGAGTCACAAACAGATACTGAAGTTATCTCAAAATTGATTAAGCATATTCATTCCAACAATCCTCATTTGTCTTTTCGAGAACTTGTTGAGCAAGTAATTCAACAACTGGTAAAGTTATGATTTAATTTTGTTTTCTTCCTTTACTCCTTAAAGCTTTGTACAAGAATATATTATATTTTTTTTTATTTCAGGAAGGTGCATTTGCTTTAGTTTTCAAGAGCAGAAAATATCCAAATGAGTGTATTGCTACAAGGCAAGTTCATTAAAATAAATTAAATTTATATTTATGCACATTAGATTTTTTTTTTTTTTTTTGTGAATTATTTAATGATACACTGGTAATAATTTAGACTGAAATGTATTACTCAATATGAAAAGCATACACATAACTGTAGACCTTGCATTGAAGTTTCAAATTACGTGTGTCTTACTTTTTATTCCTGAAGATAATGCTCCTTAAAATGTTAAAAGTTATATTCCCTCCTTGTATATATTTATATATATATTGATCTAAGTTCTTTATTTGAAAGTTTTGTGAAATAATTTTTCTGTATGTAAATTCTTCTATTAATGTCTTTTTTCATTAATTTAAACATTATTTATTTATTTTTATTTATTTATTTTGCCTTTGTAGTTTATATTCAAAGACATTAATATTTTTAAATTAACAAATTGGGAAAACTTGGTTTTAAGGATTTTAATACTTAACTGCTTAGTAAAATATCTTGATTTTTGTTTGGTGATCATTTTTTTTTATGTAGGATTGTTCTAACCTTATATTTTACATGATACATACATTTCATAATTTTTTAAATCTGTATAAAATGAGTCAGGGGCAATCAAGCATGTCTAAGTATTTTTTATATGATTTTTTTTAAAAAAAATATTGTGCCTATCTGGATCAAGGTTTAATTTTCTTTTTAGACGAGGTAGTCCTTTACTTGTTGGAATTAAAAGCAAGACCCATTTAGCCACTGATTATATACCAGTTTTGTACAGCAAAGGTAAATCATTTGATGTGTGCTAGATGACTCTCAAAAACTTTGGACGCTTTCTCTAACTTAAAAATTTGTATAATTTTTTATTTCTTACTGTAAATTTTTTTAAATATATAAATTTATATAATAATTTGTTGATCCATTAATGTTTATTATGAATGCATTTTTGATTCTTATTGATTTGTTTGTGTAAGAATATAATATTCAAGCATGAAATTTTCTTATTGTAATTTAAAAAGTTTATTACTTTCATTGAAACTGTTCATTGTAAAGTATTTCTTAACAAAATCTTATCTGTTTCTTGTGTGTAGTGAATCTGTTTATTTCTGTATGTCTTGTTTAAATGTTCTTTTGCATCTACCATGTATGTTTTCCTAATCATGTGTGTGATCCTTATTTTTCCATGCATACCTTTTTCTACAACTTTGCACACAACTTCAGATTTGGAAAAACAAAACAAGCAAGGTACCAAGAAACTTTTTTTAATTCCTAAGTACTGAATTTTAAAAAAATCTATGTAAGGTATTCATTATCTAATCAATTAAAAGAAATATCTACTCAAATTAAATACATTTATATATAAATCAGAATTATAATATTCATAAAGTTTGTATATATTAGCATAACTTTGAGAAATTTTTCCTTTATAATTTTCTAAGTTATCAACTACAAAAAAAAACTTGAAGTAGCTGTATTTAAAAAATATTTATTCACAATCTTTTTATAAATTTTCTAGTTAGGCAAAATGAATAACTGTTGAAATACTTTTAAATTCTTAAACATATTGGCATATCCATTATTTCTATTGGAATCTTTTATGTGATTAAAAAGTGTTTTTATTTTAATAAGCAATTAGATTTATAATTTTCTTTTATATATATCCTAATTTTTAAATACATATTTTTAAAAAGTCCTTTTAAAATTTTTATTTTAAATGATGACTTTTTAATCCTTTATAGTATTGAATGATTACTTCAAATAAAACTAATCATTAATCTTTTTAAATCAATTTTTTAAAATATATCTGATAACAACATTTATTATTTAATTCTCTAAAAATAAAATGTTTCTAAAAAACTGTCATAAATTAGTTATGCTTATGATTTAATCTGAACAAAATTATACTCTGAAATCTCAACAGATTAAAAGTAACTCTTAACGAACACAAGTCAGACTACAGAAGAAATATTTATCCCTATTTTAATTGGGGTACTTTTTTAACCAATTTATATTTCAGTAAAACAAATTTATTTTTAAACAATTTTTAAAACATTTTTATCAAAAAATTATAAATATTTTCTATGCTGCATCTTTTGTATTGTCCTTTTGTGAATTCATTTATGTTTCTTTTTAAAACAGTTTCTTATTTTTCCTTTTTGATTTCTTACTTTTCCCCTTTTGCATGTTGACAATCCTTGGTTGCACATTTATCTAGATGACAATGAGGGAACAGGTACTTATGGTTTTTTTTTTTCCCTTTATCACCTTTAAAATGAAATACTGCTTTTAATTTAAGACATTTATCACAAATATATATCAATGCAATATATATCAATAAACTGAAAAGTAGAAGCAATGTTAATTTAAATTAACATTTTGTTGAATGTAGCAATGTTTGGGAATAAATATATGAATAATGCAGAGATGCTCGAATGCAATTATATTTGGAAGTTTAAATTTTAAATAAAGTATTTACAAGACGTTTCATTGACATGTCTTTTTAATTTATCAAACTTCTCTGATAATTTATTTTCTGTTACTATAAAAAAGGGGATTTAAAAAAAAAATGCTTGAGAATGTAAAAACTATTTACAAAATATATGCTTTGAATTTCGAAGAAAGTAAATCTTCTAAAATTCTTTTTTTTAATCGTATCTAAATTGTTGATCCATTTATTGTTATTTGATTCATTTGGGTTTAATAATTGATGTTTTGATATGATTAAAATAAACTTAAAAAAAATTTTTTGGTAAATTTGTTTGGACCTTTTGTTTTTTAATCATGCATAAAAAAATTCTTTTATTCATTTCTTTTTAAACATGAAACATCTCGAGATAAATTTTTGATTTTGCAGTATTTCATTTATTTTTGTTACCTAGTCTTTTGTGTATGTATTTCTAATTATTGTCCCCTTAATACTTATAATTATGGACTCTTGCATGGGCTCAATTCCAGTGTACTAAATTTCTGTTTATGAGTTTAATTATTTTTTGTTTGTTTTATGTTCCCATTAACTCTATCACTATAACTAACATTATTAATTCATTAAAATAGTTTTTGTATTAACTTTGTTTTTTAAAACATACTACACTTTTTGCCTACATTTTAAATTTCAAAGGTTTTGCCTTACATTTTAAATTTTAAAGGAGTTTTGCCTTACATTTCATAACTCATTCATGAAATAAATATTAACTATAGTGTTGCTTATTAGGCACATCTATTCAAAATTTGATTTGTATATTTTATGATTTATATTGTGAATTTTTATGTTTTTATTTTGCAATAAAATTTTTAATTTTGAGTATACTTTTAATAATCTTTGTAATTAAATTTAGTGAAAAAAACTATTTACTGACTTTAAAAATTTACACTTTTCACGTTTTTATATGTAAATTGTGTTTATGATCATTTTATTTTTCTAGTGAAGATAAATTTTTTGACATTCAAATTCTAAGCTTGAAACTTTGTTTACATTGAGATTTTTCTTATTAAAGATTTACGCGCTTCTCCCATGACTGCTAGTACAGTACAAGCTCAAGGTATGCATCGATCAGATTCAACTACAGAATTTCATCCTGCTGGTGAAGACAAGCAAGTTGAGTACTTCTTTGCATCTGATGCAAGTGCTGTTATTGAACATACAAATAGAGTAATATTTTTGGAAGATGATGATGTAGCAGCTGTGAAAGATGGAAGTAAGTGTTTACTTATTTTTGGCTTTTTAGAGTGAATTCTTGATTTCTTGAACATAATATTTTTACTTTACTACTTTTCAGATTTAACTATTCATCGTGTTAAGCGTACTCCTGATGAATCACTTTCTCGTGAAATTATTACTTTAAAACTGGCTATTCAAGAAATAATGAAAGGTACATTTTTATTGCAATATTATGCATTAAAAGATTTAAAATTGTAAATACCTTAAGTAAATTTCCCAATTCTCATCTAAATAATGATTACTTATTTTTTAAGTGGGTTTTAAAGTTTTATTATTATTTTTTTTTTTTGTATTATGCATTTAACAAAATTAAATTTAAATTGAGTATTGAATTAAAAATTTAGTATTTTTAAAGTTTGAGACATTTTTCAAAGAATATTTCTATAAAAAAGAGTTTGAATGTAATTAGTTTTATACAATTTTTTTCCCAACAAAATGAGTTATCTTATAACAAACTATAATTTAAAACAATTACTAGAAATAATTTAAATTAAAAGAAATGTATATGTTCAGAAGGAAATATTAATGTTATATATATGGGAACATTTTTCCAGGAAGTTACAGTTCATTCATGCAAAAGGAGATTTTTGAGCAGCCTGAATCAGTCATAAATACCATGCGAGGTAGAGTAAATTTGAGTGATGAAACTGTTGTACTTGGTGGCATAAAGGATTATATTCCCGAAATTAAACGTTGTCGGAGATTACTTCTAATTGGATGTGGCACTAGTTATCACAGTGCTGTTGCTGTAAGAATTTCATTTTCTCTGAATTTTATAAGAAAATTATATATGATTTGTAAAATTTTTAAAAGATGTCAAATACTTTTCATTTTCTAAAAAAAAAAATTCATCTAATAAATTTATTGGTTAATTTAGAGTATTTATTTTTAAAATAAAGATTATGGTCAAATATAAACAGTTAACAATAAGCAGTTGCTAAAAGAAACATTAATTTGTGAGAACTAATGAAGCTTTAATTTCTTTTTTAATAATGATGAATATTTTTAATGTTATTATGATTAGTTTATAGTAAAAGAAAAGTTTTAAAATTGAGACAAATTGCTTTTATTCATTTTTTACATATTTTGAAATCATATTTTTCCTTGATTTTTTTCTATCATTAATACTGCTTCTAACTTTGATCTTTTTAGACTCGGCAAATTCTAGAGGAGTTGACTGAGCTGCCTGTAATGGTTGAGCTTGCTAGTGATTTCTTGGATCGCAATACTCCTATTTTCAGAGATGATGTATGCTTCTTCATATCTCAATCTGGTAAGTAACACAGATTGCAACTTTTTGGTAATGTACTGAATAACTATTAAAGATAAGCTTTTGTTTATTATGCTTAAATATATAGAACACTTCAATATTTTTGTTTTCTATGTTCTTTTCTTAGATTTTCTATGTGTATTTGGCATGTTCATTCATATAAGTATTTATTTATATAAAAGATTAAGTGTGTATATATGGTTTTAATGTTAAAATATTTTCTTGCTCTTTTTTTATGGATCATTTTTTTTAAAAACAAACAATGCAAAGATTTCTTACATAAATACATATATTTGAAATGCTCATTCAAAAATCCTTAATATCTCTGTATTTGAATACTGCTGATAAATATCACTGGATGGGTGATTTTTTTTTAGTACTGATTGACTAATTGGAAGCAGTATAAATTAGTTTCATCAGTAAAATTCATTAGAATTAATACCGTATAAAATAATAAAGAAGTTATGTGAAACACGTTTATGTGAATTTATGCCCCAATACTATAGGTAGAGTAAAGTAATAATATGTTTGCATCATTTTTATAATTTTATATTTAAAATGAAATAAAACATTATGCAAAGAAAGATATTAACTTTTATTTACATTTCTTTCATTTGTCACAGAAATTTTTTACATTAAAATAATCATTCTATTTGTACCTTTTTTTATATGTACTGTAAACTGGTCTTAGTATTTCATATTTCCTCTAAATAGTTAATATTGAAATTGTATTATCAAATATATAAGCCAGAGATGGAGAGCCCACAGCCTTCATAAAAGCTAGTACTTGTATTAATTAATTAATATTTAATTATATTGATTACAACAATTTTCAAATCAATTAAATAAAATAAAAAAACGGCATGAATGTATGTTTCAATGACTACTTGTGGGAATGGCCAATTGTACATTTCAAATGTCACCTAGTGCAACATGACAATACTACCACACATATTATATGATCTCTACACAAAAACTATTTTCTACTGTTATTGTTGGGTCTGATTTCATGTACATTAAAACGTATTGTTCTGCTTGAATGGCATTTAAATATTGATGAAGTATTATAATATAAGTTTTGGTTGACTGATATATGACAGTTATGTACTAAAAAAGACCCTTGAGGCTTATCTAATGTAAATCTAGTAATGTGCTGGTAACAAACTTGTTTCCTATTGCTAATGACCATTGTGAAAATCTAGATATTGTTTTATTTGTTCTGTGGTTTTGTTAGTACTTTTGTGTTATTGTATCTTTAGTTAGTAAGTAAACATCTTCATAGAGAAATCTAGATATATATTATAAATGCGAAAGTTTGTGAGGATGTTTGTCTATCTTTCAGACAAAAACAACTGAATGGATTTTAATGAAACTTTACAGTAATATAGCTTATACATCAGAATAACACATAGGCTATAATTTATAGCATAGGCTATAATTTATAAAGATATTGTGTGAAGTGCCCAAAATATAACGATATTTGTCAAGTAAGTAGGAAAATATTCTGCCATCTGCAAGCAATTCTGGCGTGCGCTGCGAAAAAGCCCACGACAGCATATATCTATATTTTATTTGTGAAGAAACACTTTTTGTTTTGGCTACACAAGGTGCTCACTTCTAATTAATTCCTGTTATCAGCATAATCCCTATTTTTTTTATATCAGAATAAAACTAGGTTTTGAAGGGAGGGGTTGTTATAAATCTCTCATTATTTGGTGTGTAGTGTGAATTTTTATGATTTTACTATGCACATTTGGTAGTAAGAAATTGATCTTTTTTCAGAATAAATACTTTTATCGCTGCTGGTACTTAAAGTAAATAAACTCTTTCTTTCACACTACATCATTTGGACAAATTTTCAAAATTTGTTTGTGTGGTTAGTAGTTAATTATAATGCTGTAATTTTAATTGAATAGGCAGATATTGCATTTTTAAGTATAAAAATAATTATAATTACTGTCCTGTATTTTTTGGAGTGTGTGAGTGAATATTAACGTCGCACTGTTCAGCTACACAAGGGATTTTGGCAATGGACCACATAATTTTGAACCATGGTCAAGTGACGTGGACGACACCTGAGCCGGAACCCCCTTCTCCTAACTACCACACCACACCAACTTAGGAGGAATATCCTACCAATACTTAGCAGGAATATTCTTTGAAATCCACTCTTTTCCAAGATATATAGCAGCACGGGTTCTATGATGAGTATTTTAGCGGGGAAGGCGAATAGTTTTGTAGTAGATATTGCGTTTTCAGTGGATTGCAAAGATTATCATTTTTGTCCCGAAAAAATAAATGTCTTAATTTAAGTGTCTTATGTTTTTGTATATTAATGAAGACCGTAGAAAACGATTTGACTATTTATTTTAAGTGAATGGTGTATATAATTAATTTGACAGTGGAATATCTTTAATTAATTTATTAGCTCTAACGGATTAAATTTCCCAAAGTGGAGTATTTTGTTTATGTATATCCTTTAATTTTCAATGTAGTGATCCAAAAAAAAATATTGCATGAAAAAAACTGCAGTAAATCATAATGCGGTAGATAAGCATTAATGTGCATCGCTCCCCTACACGGTGGATCTTACAAAGCTCGAGCTATGAAAGTAGCTAGACATTTGCCAACTTGACTCTATTGTCAACATTTCACTATGTTTTTCATTGAATAGCTATTATAATTTAAGGAACGGCATTGCTTGCGAATATTACAATTTTAACATAAAATAAATACAACAGAAAGTAATATTAATGTATTACACTTTCAGATATAAATTATTTACACTATTTTAAGCGTTCATTACACAAAACTTTTAACAATGTGTTAACTTTTGCTGAGCAGAGATCAGCTTAGGGTGGTATTTTCAAAAATCGACCCTCAAGAGTGTTACAGGGAGTTATAAATAAAAAAAAAATCCTTTTTATCTGCTATTAGATCTACATACATAAAATTTAACAAAGGTTTTTTTTCTTTCTTTCTTTCTTTCTTTTTTTTTTTTTTTTTTTTTTGTTCAGCTGAGATTTGCAAAAAGCTTTTGTTTAATTTGCAATTCACGTAAAATTAACTCATTAAAAACATCTTTATCCTTCAATCTGTGTTGTTGAATTTTCAGTTCACCCGTTCGAAGAACAGGTATACCAGCTAGTTTAATATTTGTTCCTTATGTGAATACAAAAATATCCTATATTGTAACTTTTTCTGTCAAATAATAAATAAATAAGAATTCAATTTTTTATAATATTTCTATACAGTGCACCAAATATTATTAAAATTGTACGAAAACTGTAATTTCATAAAATTCACATTTATAGGTGCATTAACCTGCGTGGCCTTCTTTATTACTTCCTACTTTACATGTGGCCTCTAATGGTTAAAATGCTCCCCACCTCTGATATAAGCTATTATTAAACTAATTTTTACAATAAGTTTTACAATTTTAATGTTTATAATTCTATTTAGGTGAAACAGCAGACACACTTATTGCTTTGAGATACTGCAAGAATCATGGGGCATTGATTGTTGGAGTAACAAATACTGTTGGCAGCAGTATTTGTAGGGAATCTCACTGTGGTATTCATATCAATGCTGGTCCTGAGATTGGAGTAGCCAGTACCAAGGTATAATTGGCAATGCATTAATATATCAAATATGAATTTGTTTTATTGGATTAGTTTTTAAGCAGCAACCACATTAAATACCTGTATTAATTTTCTATTGCAATAGACCTCCAATCTACAAAAATACTTTTGAATAACATGCCTTAAAAATACAATTAGGTTTTGCTGTGTATTGTGTTTATACACTATGTTTTAAAATGTAACAATATTTTAGTTCATTATAAATTTAATTTTCTTGCAGTTATATTATTCAATTCGATTTTAAGTGCCTTAATTATTATATAAAGAAATAGAAATGTTTCTGTTTGATATACTATTGCTTAAAATTTCTAAAGGTGTATGATCTTCATTTTATCTAATCTTGATTTGAAAATCAATAACATAGCTGTTTCATTAGAATGGGCTTTCAACTTAACTATTGAATTAGCCAGTAATAAAACTTAAATTGGATAATCTATTATAAAACTTAATTTCCATCTTGCAGTTTTATTTCTAAAAAGGTGCTATAAATTTTTCTTAAAAAGAAGTTTGCATTTGGTTTTTTGAGTCTCATAAATTATTTATGTATATTAAAATTAACAGAAAAAAAGAGTATTTTAAAGAAATTTAAATTCAGACAATGCAATAAACTTCTAAATAATTTTTGCAATTTGAGTTGCTGCAATGACTCTTGAACACTTTGTAGTTAAATGGCCAGTATCTAATCAAAATCTAGTGATTTAGTTAATGCATTTTGGGCATAATTTTTTTTTTCAGAGGAGGATGTTAAAATCGACTTTGATCTTAGATGATCAGTGAAAATTGTTGAACTATAAATGTTTTCTTCTAAAATGTGAATTCATTTTAATTTTAGATATTCTTAGCATATTATTAATTATTAATGTCATATGACTATATTAGTTTTTAGCAAGCTCTGAAAACTTTTGAATGTTTCAGGCCACAAATAATATTTTCTTATAAACTTATAAATGAAAATTATTAACAATAATAACCCCTGTAGTGAGAGTAACTTTCATTGTGTAAGCCTTAATAATAGTTCAATTTAGTATGTTTCATATTTAAACTAGAGGGCTCTCATTATAGTATATTACACTGCATCATGAATATTATCTGTGTAAGATCCCTGTCATATAATTATTACAGCTATATAAATCATTTATTTTTGTAATAATTTTGCTGTAGCCTTGGAAATAGTGTTGAACCATGAATATGTCATGAAAGAACATATAAAGTATTTTTAAATCATTCTGTTGAACACTTATAAGAAAATTTTAACTCAATTCTTCATTATTTTTATCATGGCTTTGGTAGCTGAGTAGTTGTAATTGCAAACTTATTATTGGCATTATTTCTGTCAAATTAACAGGCTCAAATCCTCGTGTTACTAAAGATTTGCTGTGGAAATGGCCTGTGCGTTAAATCTGTTGGTCATAAAATCTTCATGTTAGGATGGTGTGGAAGTATGGGTAGTGGGATGTTAGCTCAGGTGTTACTCTCATCACTTGCTCAAAATTCAAAATTACGAGGTGCATCCCCAATAGCTCTTGTGTAACTTTAAAGTGTGTTGTTAATAAATAATCAATCCTTAAATTTATCACAATTCTATCTGATGAGTTATTACTCATTCACCTCCTTGTCATGTTGAGACTATTTTAAAAGATTTAAACTCTTGCTGCTTGAATTCTGCCTCACAAAAGCAGGGTAATAAATAATATTTAATGGTGATATGTTATTGCATGGGGTTTTGATTTTAAAAAAGGGGTATACTCCAAATAATTTTATTAGTAATCATCATATTCTCGTTTTATTTCCAGGCATATACAAGTCAATTTCTATCGCTAGCCATGTTTGCTTTAGTTATGTCTGAGGATCGAATTTCCATGCAGTCAAGGCGCAGTGAGATCATTAGAGGTCTCAAAGCTCTTCCTGAACAGATAAAAGAAGTTTTGAAATTGGACTCTGAAGTTTTAAAATTATCAGAAGAAATGTACCATCAAAAATCTGTTCTGGTCATGGGAAGAGGTTATAACCATGCCACTTGCCTAGAAGGAGCTCTGGTAAGTTAGAATATTTTCATAGAATAATTATATTTAAATGTTTAAATAAATGTCTTTGAAGAGATATGGTGAGAGTAACAGATTTTTTTTTTTTTAGATAAATGTACATAAGCACAATATTCAAAATTCAATTTTAACTTTCATATAACTTGTTTAAAGTATTTACATCAATTATTGCAGAAGAATCATCACATTTGTTAAATAATAAATCTTAAATATATTTTGTAAAGAAGCTTGCCGCGCCCCGGGGTAATATGTGTAAAATGCTAATAAAATTTGGAAAAAATTGAATTCATCTTTTTAGCATTAGTTTTGATTTATATAGCATATTCAATTAGAAAAAAAAAGTTATGCTAAATAATAAAACTTTGATTTTTGTAGAATTTTGAAGTATAAAAAATATTTAGACGTTTAGATACTTATAACAATTCTTGGCCTTACTTATAGTATAAATTGCTATTTAAAATGAAAGCATTGTGGAACATGGATCATTATCATTTCTTAAATAAGTTACACTAATAATGATATCCTATGAAGGATGTTATAAATATTTATATTACAACTAAATATCTCATTTATATTGGATTCCAAAATTACTATTTAGATCAGTGTATTACACTTTTTGAAATATGTGACAATCATTTGTAGATGCAAATGATTTTAAGGAAATCCAATTTTTACAGTTTTACAGAGAAGTATTCATGAATTACATGAATAGAGAAAGTTTCAATCTCATAGCTAAATGTAATCCTTATTTTAATCAACTTGGGAATAAGCAAAGGGTTTGGATGCACAATAAGTTCATTGCAAAACAGGAAACCATTTGACTAGTTATGTTTTCCTGAATACATGAAAAAGTATCTAGAGCCATCTTTTAATCTGTTACTTGTGATGAAAAGTGAATTCCTTTTAAGGGGAAAAAAACTTGCCATGATTTTAATGGGAAAACAAGTGCCTATCTACATTGTGAAACTGGGTTTGCTTTCATGCAAGATCATGCTGTCATTTTGATGGATTGTATTATGTTCTGTTAAGAGTCATGTACATATTTTCTATTGTAGTTTTTTTTTTTTTTTTGAAAAATATGTGTCTCACATTTTTTAAAACCTAATTTATTTATATATTGAAAAAATGACTGTATTGCAATTTTATAATGGGGCACAAAAATTGAGTCAAAGTGTACTCTTTAGAGAAAATATTCTTTGATAAATAATTTCAAATATAGTCCAAATATTTTTCAAAAAAATTTTGTTTACTTGGCACATCAAAAATAAATAGGTATGTGCCTAAGACTGCCTATAGAGAGGGCCAGATAAAACATTTTATAAAATATCTCAAAGTAATTATTGTAATAGAATTTTTTTTTTAAAAAAAAAAACGATTATATTTCAGAAAATAAAAGAACTTACCTATATGCATTCTGAAGGCATTTTGGCTGGTGAACTAAAACATGGACCCCTTGCCCTAATAGATGATGCAATGCCTGTCATTATGATCATGACAAAAGATCCAGTATATTCCAAATGTATGAATGCTCTACAACAGGTAAATCTAATTTCGATTCTTTACACAGTATATAATATTAAAAATTGCAGTGGAAATCTTCAATGGGAGCTTTCAAATTATTTTTAATATATATTTTAAGGAAGTCCATGTTCTTAATCACAATAAGTTATTCAGTAATGGCCCTCAGCAAGAGTAGATTTACTCAGGTAGCAGACTAGTAGCAATGTGCATTTCAAGAGTTCCAGACTTTTTCAATTTAGCAAATATTTTAATTAAAATAGTGTTTCTTAACTTGTTAAGTATTCTTTTTCTAATCCATATTGGTTCAAACCACATTCAAAAGTACAAATAGCTATTTTGAATATAATTCCATTAATTTAAAAAACTGATTGCAGCAAAACTGTTTTAATATGTTTAAATACTTAGATAATTTTATTTTGTTAGGTTACTGCAAGAGGTGGTCGACCTATTATCATTTGCGAGAAAGGAGATGTGGAAACTCAGAAGTTTGCGAATAAGTTTTTGGAAATACCACATACAGTAGATTGCCTTCAGGGTATTCTTACTGTCATTCCATTGCAGTTGCTCTCTTATCACATTGCTGTTCTTAGAGGATGTAATGTAAGTATTCTTTAACCCTTTATCGACTGCATTTTGATTTATTGCAGTTTTTTTCATGCAATACTTTTTTGAATCACTACATTGAAAACTAAGGGATATACATAAACAAAATACTCAACTTTGGGAAATTTAATTAGTTATAGCTAATTAATTAAAGATATTCAACTGTAAAATTAATTATACATATTGTCCACTTAAAATAAATAGTCAAATCGTTTTCTAAGGTCTTCATTAACATACAAAAAAAATAAGACACTTACTTACCTTTTGACATTAACTATTTTTTCGGAACAAAAATGACAATCTTTGCAATACACTGAAAACGCTGTCAGCTGAAAATGCAATTTCTGCTATTTCTCGCCTCAAATTCCTCCAAGCAAAATTCAATAGTCTATCAATCAAGTTCAATCAGGGTTTGTTAATAAAATAGATATTCAATTTTGTGAAGGTATTCCAAAACTCACTCAGGAATAGTGCCATGTAAAAATTGAATTCTTGGGAAATTTTGAGAGAAAGATCTTACGCTGCATTCTTGGTAGGATCCAAGTGAATGGATCATGGAGAAGAATATCTAACTTAGAACTCTATAAAACTTACAAACAACCTGATATTGTAAAATTTGTCAAATTACAGAGACTTAAATAGGCTGGTTATCTGACTAGAGTGAATGAAGATTGTTGCTGCAAGAAAATCTTTCTGGCAAAGCCCATGAGAAATAGACCTCTGGGCAGGCCCCCGTTAAGATGGATTGACTGTCGAAAAAGACCTAAATATTTTAAAGGTCAAAAACTGGAAAACAGTTGCCAAAAGTAGAAATGCCTGGTGAAAACTTCTGGAGAAGGCCAGGGCTGTCAAGCCATTGAAGAAGAAAAATTGAATTCTATCAACTAAGGATATAAACATGCACATTGGACGAGTGAACTTAATTTCAAAAGAAACATTTTGGAGTCCAAATGGGATTATATTTGTACTTATTCAAAAGCAAATGTATACTGAAGTGCCACTATTTATTTTCATTGGAAATGTTTCATTAAAATGTAAAATTACTTTGACATCTAGATGCAAAGAAATCCTTATTTTCCTTTTCTGTGTTTTTCTAACATTTAGTTTTGCTTTGAATGATCTTTTAAGAATGTTATGCTTTTAAAATATTTCATTGTCTGCTTGGAACTTTCGTACATGTTTTGTGACATAACTTTGTTACATAAAATATTTTTAAATAATATACTATACAAATAACTTATTCTAAGACTTAATAAAACAATGATATTTTAAAGGAAAATCTAATGCATTAGTGAACCACTATTTTTTTTAAAAAAAAAAAATTGGGAGCTTTGGAGAATGTAAACATTTTTAGTATTTCAATTTTTTTTTATGTATCCCGATTGAATTTTCAGCCACTTATTTTAGTCATTGTATTAAGTTGTAACCAAATCCTTTTTCAAAATTAGTCATTACAATTTAATGTTTATATTTTAAAAATAATCTAGATGAAAGAAAAATATTAATAGTATAGAAAGTAAAAACTTAAAATGGATAGTTTTTAAGTTGGATATTAATCCTCTTGCTACATATCCTGCAATTTCCAAGAGTATGCATTTTTTCTGATTATTTAGCTGTGCAACCTGTGCTGTTCCTGTTTATGTTCATATTTTTATGATCTAATTCTATATTAAAATAAAAACTCTTTTACAAAATTTGTTTGTATATTTTGACTCTAAAATGTAGGTTTAATATATAGATTTGAAATACGTAATAGAACAATACGCAATTTTTGAACCTACTTTGATAAAGTAACTACGTAGAGCAAGAGGGTTAAAGAGATGGATGATGCAATAGTTATAAGCATAGTAGACTAAGGTCTGCTTTATGGAACTAAAAACAGTTTTATGTTTAATCAACCTTCTACTAAGCGAAGTATCCCAAGTAATATGTTGCATAGATATTTATATATAGGTATTTATTTTTTTCTTATTATAGATATAATAAGAAAGATATATATAAATATATATACATCCATTATATACTCTTTATTTTTATATTTATGTGGTGTGTGTTTATATATGTGCACACATATGTTATAAAATTCATATGTATATACACACATATGCTCACATAACACCTTGGTGGCTAAAATTGTTTTTTGTAAACAACTTTTATAAGCCAGAATTTTTTTAAGTTTCAAGTTCATTCACTGTTGAAGAGCAAAAATAATTTATTTTTTTATTTGCTTGAATAAAAGCACATATAAGTTGTTTTGTGTATTTTTTTAAGGGAAAAATATTTTATCATATTTGGTTTTTCTTCTTTTAGGTTGATTGTCCTCGAAACTTGGCAAAATCAGTGACTGTTGAATAAATTGTTAGAAAACATTCCAGCTGCTTGTAGCTGTAAATTTTTATTTCTGTAATTTCTATTCAAGGAGCTTAACATTTTAAAATTGAGTAAAACTGTTACATTTTTGAATTTTTTTTAAAAAAAAAATCTTGTTCATGTTTTTATTTTTTTATTAAATACTGTTTTTAAATATTTTTTTTATAAATTGTTATTAAATTTTTATATTATCTCAAAATATTTATTCTACTGAAAAAGGAGGCTATTTTTATTAATCAAAAGTGACATTTCACTTGAAATGTAAAATTTTAAGTAGAAAATGTATATTAAATCTTTTATTTGTAGTCAAAATTATTAGTTAATTCGTATAAAGTCTATAGTTATGAATTTTTTTCATACACAATTTCTTAAACATACTGTACAGATTTGATATAATAAAATAATTTTTTGAGTTTGGTGGTTGTTCTTGACTATATTTGTTTCTGTGTGATGCTATAAAAATGTGCAAAAGTCTCCATTTTTATAAACATTATAAGTAATGCTAAAAAAAAAAAATTCATGAAAATTATTGGTATGTGCTAAATGAATCATATTTTTTACCTTTCACCTAAATAACTTTAACCAATGAGTACTTATTCAGTTTTAAATTATTTATCAATTTGACTTTTTTTTTATCTTTCTCATAATTGCAAGCTAATTTCATGTTTCCCTTCTAATTAGAATGAAATGTTATTTTACATTTCTACATCTCTAACATCAAAAGATAAGCTTAAAAAACCTGTAAATTTTATGTCTTTTTTTTTTAACTGTAATTTGTTAAATGACTTGAACAGGAGCTTAACTCCAATTGTAAAGAAAATATTACTAATAAAAGTTCAAAATCTGTTATATCTTCTAATACTAAAATCAAAAATCAAAGATCTTTTATTAACATAGTTTCTCGATTGAAGTCACTTCAATGTTCTCAATAATTAAAAAAAAAATTCTGGTTAATAACATAAAGATTAACCAACTTAAAGTATTTCATAAACATGCCACAATTTGTTTAAAATTTCATATTTTTGAATTAAGTTGATTATAAGATTTTTTTTATTTGGAATTAATTCTAAAAAATCATGTTTCCATCGTTTTTCTATGGAATTTAATTTGCTTGGTTCTAGAATGTTTGAATTTTTCACTAAAAGAGAACAAACTGTGTGACAGAAAAAAAAATTTCTGCATTTTTTTTTTTTTTCTAAATTTATTTTCACATTTAATTTTAAATTGATCCCTTATTCATCATTAAAAAAAATTCCTTAAGAAAGTAGACAAAACAAGATTTATACTTTGATATAGTTTTACTAGATGTTTGGTTATTACTTAAATGAACTGTACGCAAAATTATTATTTTAGAAAAAATCCAAATGATTTAGTTTCAATTAATTTCTTTTATTAATGCGACTTCCGACATGAAGTCTCGAACGTTCTGAAATATTTATTAATGAGACTTCCGACATGAAGTCTTGAAAAATCAAACATTTTTTTACACAAGCATTCTCGTTGATACAAAACACATTGCTGCGGCAACCCTATACGTTGCTATAATTTGTTTACAATTTCACAGTTCTAAAATCCGCCAAGCTGTGGCGCCAATATGCCAAAGTAGACGTTTACATGGGCATTAGCATCATCCGGCCTTGAAATCCTCCGAATTTCAAATAATAATTAATTTTTCCAAACCCCCAATCATAATAAATTCTATTAATACAATAAAATACAAGAAAAAATGTTTATTAAACATCAGATACAAATACACTACACAGAATATTTTTGACATTATAGACATTTCGAACAATAAATTAGAAACCCTCGAAAGGTTTTTACCATAACAACTTGAACCTTTCCATCTTTCCCTGTTACTATATCTTAGATTCTACCCATTGTCCATGTACAACTAGAAACATTTTTTTCTTTTAATAGAACATTCTTTTAATAGAATTTCTTTTAATAGGCTATTTTTTTGTGTATTACTTTTTCAAATTTCCATTTTCCGCATTGTTGAAGATTGTTTAAATAATCCCTTGGCCCCTTTTTCCAAATAATTTGATTAATTTTTTGAATTTGTTACTATCTATAGAGAGTCGATTATATGGAAAATAAATTATTTTAGATTCAGGAATGGAATTAATTGGACGACCAATTAAAAAAAAATGTCCAGGTGTTAAAGAGCTAAAATCATTGGGATCGGAAGATAAGGGAATCAGTGGTCAACTATTTAATATACTTTCAACTTGGTTAATAACTGTTAAGGATTCTTCAATAGTTAAATTATAATTATCTATTGTTCTTTTGAAGTAATACTTAAATGATTTTACGCCTGCCTCCCAGAGTCCACCAAAATTTGGAGATCTAGGAGGCAAAAATTTCCAGGAGATTGAATGTGAAATCAAATAAGATGCCAAATTATCCGGGGGAGTTCCCACAAGTTTGTATAACTGTTTTAATTCTGAATGAGCACCAACGAAATTAGTGCCATTATCAGAAAATATTAAGCTGGGAATACCTCAACGAGCAAAAAAAAAATCTTTTTAATGTTGCAATTAAGGCATCAGAAGTTAAGTCGCTGAAAATTCTAAGTGAACAGCTCGGGTCGAGAAGCAAACTAATATTGCTACATAAATTTTGCTAAAAGCTCCCTTACGTTGATTTTTATATTTAATATAAAAAGGACCGCAAAGATCGATTCCAGTATTAGTAAAAGGGAGTTACTGTCACTCTTTCTTTAGGCAATGATGCCATTAATTGCTCTTCTATTTTAACTTTGGCATTTAATACATTGATGAACTATTCTCCTAGCATTATTTCTCCCATTTAACGGCCAATATTTTTCCCTAACAAGATAAAGTAACGTTTGAGGACCTATATGCAAATTATTTAGATGTGTGGAAATGTTCCCTTATAATATTAGTAAGTTTATGATCTCTCGGTAAGAGTATTGGGTGTTTCTGGTCAAATTATGTCCGAATAATCTAATCTCCTTCCAACACGAATTAATTCAAATTCATCCACAAAATATTTAAATTACAGCTCCTTTGACTATTTTCCTTTTTTCTTAAACTATTTATTTCTTTATAAAATATCATTGATTGTACTCAGTAGCGCACATAGGAATTTTTCAAGGGGGGGGGGGGGGGCCGGGTGTGGGAAAGGGCACCATTCTTGTATCATGCTACTTTTGATTTTGTCGATTTTCAGGAACAAAACACAGTAAAAAACTAATTATTGAATAAATAATTAGCATTAATTAATAAAATTAATCATTCACATAAATATTTAATTAAATTTTACATATTATATACTTAGAAAATTATAACCAATCGGAAAAAAATCAAGGGCTTTGGGGGGGGGTCCGGACCTCCAGGACCCCACCCCCATGTGTGCGCCACTGATTGCACTCCTTTAATGAGAAATCTTAGGGAATTTTCGAATTCTTGGACAGTTAAAGGACCACTCTGTTGGATTTTGTTTCTGCAATTGAACACAAATCTGAAAATAAAATTAAGAATTCTAAATATTTTAGGAAAATTATTACATAGAGGATTTGATTTATAAAATTGTCTACCGAAAGAATTAAATTTGTAGAAGTTCCAGTTTTAAGTTCAGTCAAATATAGTTCCTTTTCAGAGGAATTCAATTCACTTTGGAGTGAATCATGAATAATTTCTTCCATGGCAGAAGATGGTTCTGGCAGGGCCGGTTCTAGCAGTTTTGCCGCCCCTCTCCACAACGTATAAAAAATATGATTAAAAATATATAAATTGTTTTCATAAATACACACCTATAAAACTTGAATAGCTCTTGCAAAGAAAAAGCAACATAACAATATACGTGTAAATATTTATTAAAAATTATAACAAAATAAACAAAAAATTAGTTTTTTTTTTCTTCTGACTTTTAACTCTGAAAACTTTCTGATTAATTGTTTTAAATCAATTTGTTGAGCTATTTTAAGTTTGATAGCCAATATAGATAAACCATTTAATCTATCTTGAAGAATTGTAGATCGTAAGAAATTTTTAATTTAGAAACTCCTCTCTCCATTTGATACACTTTATTGGCAAAGAAAGTAAAATTCTTCATGCGATGGCAAGATTTGGAGCAAAATCTAAAACTGGAATAAATTTTAAAACTTCTATTGGGCTTTCTTTTTTGCCTACTAATGCTGAAACTAACATTATCTCATCTGCTAGATCAAGCGCATTTATATCTACTGTGATTCTCCATCTGTCAACATCATTTCTAAATTTTTACAGTTTTTAATTCTTGAATGTTTAGGGGTATATTTTAAATCATATATATTATATAAAAATTGAAAAAAATTATTATGGGTACTCATTAAATTAAATCTGCGTTCTAAGGCATAATTGCTTGGTCAATTGTAAAAAAATAAAACTATCTTGAATTTTAATTTAGGATCTTCCACCGGTTCACTCGTGCTTCGTAATCAAAATTAACATTTTTGCGGCGAACTCTGGGACGTGGCTGCGTGACCTCAAAATTAGCAGGGATATCAGTCTCTTCGGCCAAATCTTTTGCATCACAGAGACTTTCAGTAAAAGCCCCATCCGATCGAAGATCATTAAAAAAATTCTTTACAATTTCTTTTAAGAGTTCCATAGCGGATGGTAGATCGTAAGCTTTTGTATTTAGTAAACTTCCAGCTTGTTTTTTAATGTGGGCTTGTTTTTCGAGTCGCTTTCTTTTGTATTCGTACCAGATAGTTTTTTACGTCCTCCCTCAAACATTCTAATATTTAAAAAAATATATATAATTAAATTAAGTAAGGGAAGTATGAACATAATTGAGATAGTGTTTTGCTTTCATACCAAAAATTTAAATTCATCAAAAATTGTCGCATTTTAATTAAAAATCAATGTGTTTGAGATTTTCTAAAATCTTATCGTAAATTTAAAATAAAGAATAAAAAGCCATTATTTTGCTTTCGTTTGAACACTATATTTATTTATGTTTAATATGTTTAGAATTGATAGCTATATAGAGAGTAGGATATCCTAACAAAGTATATTTTTCAGTAGTAAAATTAGGAAATTATTTTAACTTATATTTTCAACAAGCCCACATATACATCTGTACATAGCACGCACAAAATATAGAATGGATTTACATAATTTTTAATCTAAAAAAAATGTTCTTATACAACTCCCACAGAAAAAGTACTTTCCATTAATCTTATTAATATAATCTATAGAGAGAAATTAATAATCTTTGTAATCATTAAATTAACTCTAATATAAAAAATAATCAAGAAATAGACTACAATATTTAAAATAAAAATAAAAAATACATTATATTTCTCAATCAAATAGAATTCTTTTAGCTTCCTCAAAAAAATGTCACTTCGAAATATTTTTCATAACATTTAAATATAATCATATGTAATCTCATTTGTAAATATATTTATATATTAAAATAATATTACAAATATTACTATTTCTCTTTACATCAAAGAAGAAGAAAACGTTGAAATAGCTCACTTATTACTGACCTAATTCACAAACTTTAAATAGTAATTTCTCTTGATGTATGAAAAAAAGAGAAGAAAAAAAATCTGAAACCCCACATCTGTTATATTGACTCAACATGATGATTCAGAAAAACGGAATCAAAATGTACAATAAACAACACAAATGAACCGCAATTTTTTTTTTAATTCTGGGAACAGTAATCAAGGTTGTGCAATGTCTCGTTCTGAAAATGGAAGTTCTGTTATGAAAAAAAATTTCTCGTCAACAATATTATTTCGATTTAATCTAAAAATAAATTTTTTTAATCCATTTCTCTCAACTATATAACTTTGGATACGTATATACAAAATAATTTCATTGAAATCAGAATTACCTAGTTTTCTTTTAACTCAATAGTCCTTTCAGTTATAATTACTCATTTATGTGAATTTATTTATAACACATTTAATACATATATTTACAGTGATGTACCTTACAGAAAGCACTATTGTATTTGTATATTATTCTAAGTCTTAAAAAAATAATAATTTGAAATTAAAAACGTAATTACCTGTTGCTACTTCAAACGAGCTAAACCTAAAAGATTCTGTGGAGCCAATTTTTTTGAACTAGAGTCTGTTGATGGCAGAGATCAGAAGAGCTTGTATTAACTTCAAGTAACTACTCAAGAGTAAAATAAAACATCTGTAGCTCCCTATCTTCAACAAACTTTTATTGCCTCTGTCTCCTCTTTAGTTAGCTGACGCCGGATATTTTATGGGTGTCCGGAATGTCCGCAATGACCCCAGTCCGAGAAGGGGAAAAAGTTACAGGAGTTGGTATAAACATATCAAATTTCATGATTTAACATATACTACGACCTTGAACCCTTCAAGGTTCAACATGAAAGTAAACTGACGTTTAACGTACGCAGTAGAAAATAAGAAACATTAAATGAAATACCAGAATCACAATACTAAATACAAATACATAACTGGAAATTACAAAAGAATTAAATCAAATACACATTCAACAATAAATTCTGTCGGTAAGCCAGTCAAATATTTAAATGTGCATGTAAATACGAGTTTTGTTTTTTTTTAAAGAGATGTTTATAAATTTAAAAGGTAAACAATAACTATTTTTAGCAGACATAATTTTTAACTGTATATAACAGCAGAATTTTGAAGAACTACAATTTACCGAAAGCTGCTGTAAGCGAAATATTCTGTTTTGTGCATATTTGTCACCCTTAACGTAGTAATTAATGTTTCTGATTTCCTGTTTCCCCCCCCTTCCCGGAAATACATCAAAATTTCAAAAAATTTAAAAACATGTTATTTTTAAATAATATCAATAATTATTATGTAAAATACAGAAAAAATATACCTTTTTTTTTCTTCAATTTTCAATTTAGCTTCGACTCATAAATTTTCAGATTTTTAAAAGTTTGTATTTGTATTAAAAAGTAAAAATGTACGTCATGAAACAATTAATAAAATTGAAAACGGTTTAAAATAATAAATAGCGTATCAAATGTATTTTCATCCATGCTCCCTGCAAAAGAAGTACAATTTTGTGAGGCATACAGAAATTTTAAATTCTACCTTTGAACTTCAATGAAATCTCCCAAATGTTTTGATAAATAATTTTCAAATGTAGTTAGTAACAAAATCTGTAGAAAAAAGTAGTTCGAAGGAATAAATACCGTAAAATCCAGCGTATAACGCGCACTTTAAACGTTAAAAATAAGATTGAAACAAGGGTGTGCTTTATACGCCGGGCATAAAAACGATAGCTTTGAAAATAACAAAAGAGATGAGCAAAAAATAAAAATATAACTTTTATACTTATCGAAATACTGTTTATTTAAAAGAAATGGCATGCCTTATGAACTAAAAGAATTGTAGTTCTACACAAGTACACTATTTTTTCAAAAGTCTTCGATATTACCTCGAATAAATTACTTTAAAGCATAAGAGAACTGTATACTAACATTTCAGATTTCTACGTAAAAAAGGGGATGCGCGTTATACGGCGAATATACCTAAAAATTAAAAAATGCAGTTTGAAAGTATAGGTGCGCGTTATACGCCGGATTTTACGGTAATTATTCTGAAGAAAGAAATTATTACTAATTAGAATACAAAAGAATTTACTTAGTTAATAATAAATAAATATGCCACACTATCTTTATTTTACAGATGCTGTTACCACCTTGTTTTTTTTTTCAACTTTATCATATACATAGAGGAAAAATCTTCCCCAAATTAAAAGTTATAATTTTTTTTATAATGAAATTGATCTCTTTTAGGACTAAAGGCAAGAATTGTTATAGCGACATAGAAAAAATATTACAATTAAAAGTCTCGGGAAAAAAAATCACATCAAAAATTAATGTTTCTTTTACTGACTCACATGAGTTTGAAATTTAATCATACTGCTTATTTAAAAGAAACGATATACTTAATGAAAATAAAGAGTTGTAGTTCTAGAAGAGTACTATTTTTTCAAAAACCTATGTGATAATACCTCGAATAAACGATTTCAAAACATAACAGCATTGTATAAGTACCTTTCAAGTTCCTTCGTAAAAAAGGGGGTGAGTGTTATACGGCGAATATACCTAAAAACTAAAAAATGCAGCTTGAAAGTATAGGTGCGCTTTATACACCGGATTTTACGGTAAGCTATCCACATAAACTGATTTGACAAAAAATTGTGCAAGGTTTTTACTCTTTCCCACGACAAGCTGAAAAAATTCACGACTCTTCGTGGGCGCTTCATTCACGACTTTTCTCTTATTGCAAGCTTACCCCACAGATGGGGGAACGAAAATTCCTCTGTCTAGGAAGTTTCGAGTGAACAATCTTAAATTGCCTCAGCAGGGGCAGCTAAAACTTATAGCCGAGGTCGAAATCCCTAGTCCAGTAAAAAATAGCTACTTCATGGATTATTTAAGCCCCGTGCCATTCCCGGGAATACAAAAAAGTACTGAAATCTGACGATTTCCCGGAATTCCCTTTATATCAGTGCAGTGAAAATCTTGTCAAGATAAGCATATCTACATGTATCCCGATGTCGGGTGCCCATCCACTTGTAACGTCAAATCGCCATGTAATACAATTTTTATTTATTTATTTATTTGAGATATAATCGTTACAAATTTTACTAGCAATGGTAGACTTTTCAATTCAGTCTAAAACAAAATAACTATGTTACACGTTTCTAATATGTAAATATTAATATTTTAGAAAATAATTTCATCCGAATTTTTTCGTAACAAAAAAAGTATTTTTCAAATTCGGTCCAAATGCCGCCCCGGAGATGCGTCCGGTTTGTCCGTCCCTAGAGCCGCCCCTGGTCCTGGCCACCAGAGTTCCAGTTGCTCGTGATCAGAAGGACTGACTCCTCGGGAAATGAGATCAACAGGAATATCTCGAGATGAAATTTGTTTCCACTGATAATTAGCTGTATGGTTGTGACTTGGTCTGTTATTTTTAGTGTCTTTTGTGTTTAAGTTAACACCAGGGGGGATAACATAAAACACACACATTTATTAATCTCAAGAATGGCAAGACCCTCTGTGGTTCATAGCCTCGGAGTAACTGCTCGAAACTGAACCAGTAGGGTTGCCAGATACAATATAAAATATTTACAAAGAAATGCTGCAGAGCCAGACGCCACAGTATGGCCTATCCCAGTGTCCAAAACTGGTATAGGAGGTCTTACAACAATCAGGTTGACACGTATCTTTGTGGAAAATGCACTCGACGACCGGAGCGGGTGGTTTGGGTGGCAGGGACCTCTTGTGTTTTAGGAATAACAGATATGGTTGGTTAGACTCTTGTGTCAGACAATATGAATGCATGTTTGATTCTGTCAATGGAAGCGCATATTTCTTTGCCTTGTCGCTGCAGAGTTTTGAGTTTTTCAGAACGTTTAACTACAGCAAAAGGTCATCGTAGGGAGGTTGTAATGGTTTTCTGATAGCATCATGTTGTGTAAAAATACGTGAATACATTGGGAGAGTTCTGGATGTACAAAAAAAGTTTTACGTCCATGTGAAGATGTAGGAACGGGTTTGAGATTATGCATGGTTTGTTTCAGTTGTTGCACAAACTCAGAAACGTTGTTCGTACCCGTATCTTGGAAAAAACCGATGGGTAGACGAATAGTTGTACCGTATACCAGTTCCGCAGCAGTAGCATTAAAGTCCTCTTTAATGACAGAGTGCAAGCCAAGTAGAACAAAAGCAAGGACTTTTGTCCAACATGGAGCGGCGTGAGCCATGAGAGCGGCTTTGAGAGACCGGTGTGTACGCTCCACGAGTCCATTGGATGAAGGGTGGTACGGCGTGGTTCTTATCTTGCTAATTCCTAAGCACGCACATAATTCCCTACTGAGGTGATATTCAAATTGACACACTTATAAATGTTTAAGTACTGTACAATGTATTTTATAATTAATTTAACTATACTAAGTTAAGCACAAGTTTAATAATTACCAGTGACCCTGTGGGCTTATTATATATAACATTATTTACAAAAATCAATACATATCTTGATAATTTGTATAGTTTATAATTAATCTCTTAAATGCCGATAAAATGTTTTGCGATTCGCTTCCTAATACAACTGTGTTCCACGTAGGCGAGCATATGTGATGTATGGGGAGGGGGAGGAATAAACAAGGAAATTCTCTGAAATAAGTGAATTCTTCGCAATCACTGTCAGGGTCCATTTATTACATTCCAAAGCCTTCAGAATAATTTTATGGATAGCAGTGAAGAGAAAATATCGTATTTCGAAAAGACGTATATACACTCCCGGGGCAATTTACGCACTGGCTGAGAAAGACGTTTATATACGCCGGCGGTGGAGAGGTTAAAGTTGTACTGTAGCTTTAGCCTCAAAATATCGTACTATCGAATTCAATAATGCATTGTTATTTTATGGAGGGGGGTGCGATGAAAACTGTGATTGAATATTAGGTCGCAAGTATTGAAAGCTTGAGAAAAACTGCCGTAAGAAAATTCTTGGGAAAGGGTCACATAATATCCGAATAAAGGTGGTGAAATCGAGCATCTGGAACCTTGAAATGACCAAGTTCCCTATCTGTATGTCGTTAAATTTTAACTTCTTGACAGGGAATGCAGCTACGGGTCCAACTGCGGATATCTTTGTTCATGGAAGTCTATACGAACCTTTTAGAGATTAGCTTTGCAGTAGCACGAATTCCAGGATGTGAAAGGTTGGGCACTGCAAGAAAGACGTTTCGTCGGAGAGCGTGGGGAATGTATAAGTGCGTACAGTACCTGTGGAAATATCACAATATATTTCGGTAGTTGATCCCGGCATTCGTAACTGTTTAAGATGAAGAGTTTGGTTCGTGGCAGAAAGTAGTGCTTTTAATTTATCATCACCCTGTTGCATTTGTGCCAATCCTTCATAATCTATGGTACTAGGGGAAACAATTGTTGATATCCGAGAAAATGCGTCTGCTGGTACATTATCACACACACACACACAATACCTGGGACGTATCTAATATCGGTGGTGAATTGCGAAATGAAATCTAAGTGGCGCAGTAGGAGTGGGCTAGCCTTATTGAGTTTTTGATTAAAGGCGAATGTTAAAAATTTGTGGTTGGTGTTTAATATTAGTACGCAATCCTCGATCATATGTCGGAAATACTTGATAGCGGAATAAGCTGCCAGAAGTTCATAGTCAAAAGCACTGTACTTATTTTGGGCTTGGTGTTAATTTTTTAGAGAAAAACCCTAAAGATTTAAAACCATCGCTGGTGATCTCATTTAAGGAGGCACCAAGACCAAAGTCACTAGCATCAGTCATCAATGCGAGATCAGCATTCTGTGAAAGATGAGCTAAAAGAGTAACGTTAGCTAGTTGTGATTTTTACATTGGTTAAATGCATTGATAGCTTCCTTGGTCCATTGTATTTCCCACTTATCATTTTTCTTAGAATTTTTGAGAAAGTCATGTAAAGGAGCGTGTATGTGTGCTGCCTTAGGTATGAATTTTCGATAAAAGTTCAAAATACCCTAAATTTTCTGAGGTTGCGAACTGTGGTAGGTTGCTTATAATTAGCGATGAGTTCTTTTTCAGGAATGGGTAAGATAGCATCTCTATTTACAAGGTAACCTACAAAGGGGACTTCAGAGCATTCGAACATGCATTTACTGGCGTTGATGGTCAAACCATAATCATCAAGCCTTTGTAAAACTTCTCTCACGTGTTTCTTATGAATATGTCGTCCAAGTACACGAAACAATATATATAGTCTAAACTTCTTCGAAACAAATTCGAAAGTTCCGAAGTTTGTAATTATTGCTGTTTTATGCTTATCGTCAGGATGAATAGGAATATGATGGTAAGCTCTTTGAATATCCAGTTTTGTGAAAATTGTTTTACCTTTGAGATTTTCGTTAAAACATTAAATTTGGAATAGAGTACCGGTTGGGTCGAGTTTGTTTGTTTAGAGCACGATAATCACCTCAAGGACTCCACGAGTTCGTGTCTTTTTTGGAAACGATGTGTAATGAAGAACACCAGTTTGATTTAGAAGGGATAATAATACCCTGATTGAGCATATATTGAAATTCTTGTTTTGCAGCTTCAGATTGTTGTGGATTTAACTTTCGCGCTCGAGCATGCACTGGAGGACCAAATGTATCAATGTAATGTAAAGTATTGTGTTTAATTTTTTCATTAAATGGTCGGGATCTAGTACGATCTGGAAAATCTCATAGGATGGCAGCATATTCCGAATCAAGTGATGCGGCTAAGGCCTTAATCTGTGGTGTAGACGCTTATTTTTGATGTCGATTATTAATCTGTACTTATTTAAAAAAAATCAGAACCAATAATCGCTGTGTTAACATCTGCCATAATGAAATTTCACGGAAATGATCGCAATAAATTTAAGTATAGTTTAAGTAATTTTTGTCCGTAAGTTTTGATTTTAGAATCATTGGCCGCAAAAAGTTCAAATTTGTTTGGTTTCATATTTTTGTTTGGTTTCGGAATAATGCTGACGTCTGCGCCTGAATCAACTAAATAACGTTGATTGGTATGTTTGTCAAAAACAAATAGGCGACACATTTTTTAGCGAGCGGATTTACATGACTGCAACATGACGCTGTAGTCATGTTTCCTAGTTTTCCGACTGAGAGCTAGGTCTATCACGAGATTGGCGTTGTAAGAAGTCGCAAGTTGGGTTACAGTTATGGGCATTCTCACGAAAACGTTTATGATAGTAACAAATAGACTCATGGTTTGTAGTTCTATTCCTATTTCGCGAGCGTGACGATGACTTCCGACGAAAGAATTGTCTATTTCGGGGCCGCGACATAGACAATTTGCTTGGCTATTTCTTGAATTTCAGTGGATGTGTTGGGTTCAGGTGCAGACGTGGCGGAATAAACAGCGGTGGGCAAAGCAACGTCTGCTACCTTGTCTGCGATTTCGGCTAATTTATCTAAAGTTTCCGAGGAAACTGAAAGTACAGCTTGAATTTGGGATGGGAGACACTGTAACCATAGATTTTTTAGAAATTCATCTTGCAATTGACCACCGGACAGTTCCTTCATCTTTCGTAGCAAAGTGGCTTGGTTTATCATCGCCTAATTGTAATTTGGTTGAAAGTTTTATTTTTTATTTTTTTGGTGTTCCGAATCCGCAAATTCAGTAATTAAGCGATCGGATAGCGTTATGTATTTATTTGTTGCCGTAGGTGAAAGAATAATATCGGAAACATGGGAAAGTGCTTCCAAATCCAACATAGAAACGAGCGCTGTATATTTTGTTTCATCTTGAGTAATTTGACTTAAAACGAAAGCACTGTCACATTGTCGAATCCAAAGCGGGACATTCCAAAACACTGGAAGGCGTAACGCGATCTTCCAACATTAGAAGTATCTTCCCCCGAAGGTGACGTCATGTTTGTAAACAAAACAGCGAGCGAGAGGGGACAGGAAGAAAGAACGGGATAAAAAAAAAATTAACCGAAATCACTTGACTACGAATTGGAATGCTCGCGAATTGAAATGCAATATATCATTCAGAAATGAAATATAAATGCACATTACATGTAAATAATACAACATACTATAAATGTGAAAAGTATAAGAAGCTGAAAGACATTATCGCGAAAGAGATAGCTAAAGTATATTTAGAATGGAGGAGTTTAGCACTAAAAAACAAGACGTGACTAAAAACTTACTTACTTGTGATTTCTTTGCCATCCGAAACGTTTAGGGAGGAATTAAAGCGCAGAAGGTGTGTGTGTGTGCTCTCTCTCGTCTGCTTCAGTCACCATTATGGTAGTGACTTGGTCTGTTATTTTTAGTGTCTTCTGTGTTAAACATCAGCGGATAACATAAAACACACACATTTATTAATCTCGAGAATGGCAAGACCCTCTGTGGTTCATAACCTTTGAGTAACTGCTCGAACCAGTAGGGTTGCCAGATACAATATAAAATATTTACAAAAAGTACTACAGAGCTAGCCGCCACAACTGTAAGAGCTTGAATTTTCGAGACCCTGTTTGCAACAAAGATTTTTAATTGATGAGGAGATGAATTAATCTAAGCGATAGCTATAGTAGAGTCTAAAAAGAGCAATATCTTGTCAAAGTTCAGTTTCAAGGAAAGCACAACTTTGTTTACTAGCTGTGAAAGCAAAAGACAGGAACACAATTCTAGTCGAGGAATAGAAATGGTCTTTAAAGGGGTAACTCATGATTTGCTGGCAAGCAATTTTGTTGAAGTATAATTTTCACAATAACTACGCAGATAAACCATTGCTCCATAAGCAGCAAATGAAGCATCTCAATATCCCAGCAAAATTATTTGTTGACTGATAATTCTAAGCGCATATCTATTGATGGAAATATTTTCTATTTTCTTTAAAGTGGAAACAAAATTATTTCACTCGATGCACAATATGTCAGGAAGCGAGTCATCCCAATTAGTTTTCTCCAACCAAAGTTCCTGAAGGAATATTTTTGATTTTGTTTTACAGGTCAAATTAGTACGAAAGGCTAATTTAATTTGGCTATAGTAGATAGAACTTCTCTTTTGGTGTAAATAATTTTTTCTTTTACTGATACTTTAAAATTAAGTGTGTCTGACTTTGGATTCCCCACTATTCCCTATGTTTTGGTTGTGCATTCTTCAAGCTGAGGAAATAAATGTTTTTCGGAGATTGAATATTCTATATCAAAAAGTTAAATTCTATTAGAATTCCACTTATGTAAAGTCATATCAAATATTTTTAACATTTTAATTAGTTGATTTTTGAGAATTTTAGCTATTTGAATGTTTTGACAACCAGTAACAATATCATCCATGTAAATATCAGATAGAGTAATTTCAGCTGCTAATGGAAAAGCGTCCGATTCATCTAAGCATAATTGCTTAGTTATTAGTGTGGTTAGAAATGGTGCACTTTTTTGTGACAGGATTAATTCATATTCTATTGGTTTTTCCCAATCCTTATTTTTCCATAATATTCTAAGTATATTTCTTTAGGTTGGGTCAATTAAAATTTGTCTGAATATTTGTTTAATATCTGCCATTAGAACACTTTTATGCTTTCTAAACCTCAGCATGATATTAAAAACATCTTCCAGAGCCCTACCAGAAAGAAGGATATTATTCAGACTTCGACCAGTTGTGGTAGGGGCAGACCCATCAAAAACCACACGAAGTTTTGTAGAGTTGTTTTGTGTCTTAAAAACACCATGATGTGGTAAATAGTAAGTAATAGGAGAATAACAATTATCGGAGATTCTTTGCATATGATCAAGAGATTCAAACTCTTCAAGAAATTCGCAATAAAACTTATGCATGTGTGGATCTCTCTCTAATTTCTTAATTGTTTGGTTAAGTCTTTTTTGAGCTGAAATTAGAGAACTACCCAGAGTAATTAACTCCTCATCCTGGACAGACATATAAACGATACATCGACTAGTATAATCACATCTATGCGTGTTTCTATAAAATGCATTTCACAAAATTCTTCATCTCTGCTTAAAGGCTTATTCAGGATGATTTCCTCTATTTCCCAAAATTTCTTTATGCAGTTATCGATATTTTACAAATCAGAAATTAAGAAACAATTACTTTTATGGTTAATTGTATTAATAGATCCACTGACAATAAATCCGAAAACTGAATTAATGAGGGTTAAATTATCTGATATTACTTTTCGACCATCTTTTATTATTTGGTAGTAAAGTTCCGCACCTATAATCGTATCTATTTTTCAGGTTCTTCAAAACTGCGATCAGCTAATATGGAACGATTAATGTCACTAAACTTTTTAATTCTAAGATTAGGTTAGGTGGAAGGAACAAAATCAGTGATGCTAGAAACAATTAGGAAATCTAACGGGGAAGTATAAGAGGAATCCTTATTATTAATAAATGCATCATTTATTTTTCGTTTAATGTTTATTGAATTTTCACTTTATCCGCCGACTGCGAAATTTTTTTTTTTCCAAGGCCAAGTTTTGAAGCAAATTGAAGAGTCATGAAATGCGATTGATTTAGAGAAGAGAATGTCTAGATTGTTTGGGTTTCGCTAGGATTATTTATAACCGCATCAGGGTTAGGAGAAGTGGAGGCCAGCGAAGAAGCTAAATGCGCGTCTAATGTATTCGAATATGATCCTTCTGCGCTGTTTTGAATGTTTTCGGACCTACATAACAAATAATTGTGTTTCCCTTGGCACAAATTGCATGTGTGCTTTAATTTACAATGCGCAACTCTATATGATTGTTATTTAAACAATTAATACAAAGTCCATGTTTTTTAACTTTTTTAAATCTTTGCAAGGGATTCATTTTTTAAAAAAAGTGTGCAATCATACAAACGATGTGTTGTTTTGCCTAACAAGCAATTATTATTACTATTAGATTTCACCATGAAACTTTTGCCTTTGTTTGGAAATGGAGTTTTCAATTTTAATGGAGGTCCCTGAACTCCGGACAAATTTTCTAATATTTGGGTTCTATTTTGCAAAAATTCCAAAAGCATTTCACATTTCGGCAATTCAGTTGATGTTAAGCTCATTTCGTACAACTTCCGGGATTCTTTATCTAATTTTTGGATAGTAATATTTATCAAATACTGGTGAGTGAGTTCATTAGTTTCAAAATCCATAAGCTTTATATAAACCTCTTAGGTTTTTATTTATAACATTAATTAAGTTTTTAAGACCTTTAGATGATTCAATACAAAGCTTTACAAAATTTAAAATATTCATAATATGAGAATTTATTATTAGCCGTTTGTTTTCATGTCTTTTAATTAAAACAGTCATTAATGACTCAAACGTATCTTCCGAGGTTTCGATAGTTCATGCTTTACCTTCCAAAGCAGAATGTAAATAAAATAGTTTTTGCGTATCATTTAGCATTCAATTATTGGTAATTATGCTATCAAATTGTTTTTTTAAAATCACTCCAATTTTCTATTGCACTATGAAATTCGAGTAGGCTTACATCAGGTAATTAAACGAAGCTAGATTTTGGATTATCATTATTTAAAGCAGTATCACAAATAGATACATTTTTAGAAATATCATGCTTTAATAATGAAGTTTATAAGCCTACTTTTATTTCTTCCTAATCTTCTTCCATTTGTTCGAAAGCCAATTCCAAATTTGGTAATTGTTCCTCTTCTACAACCTTATAATATTCTATTTTCAATGCTTCCATACTAGAAAACATTTCCAAAATATTATCTAATTTACTTTGAAGCAACAATCTTCCTGCATCTGAAGTTTTATTCTTTAAAAAGGATTGTAATTTTGTGATTTGGGCTTGTTGGCCACGTCTACGATTTAGAAGAGTTTTTATTTTATCCGCAACTGATACGGAAAGTGTTTTATTTTAATCAAGAACTCCTGCTCCTTCCATTTTACTAACGAGACTAATAACGTGTAATTCAACAACAACAAATTATTTTAAATTCTACACAAGTTTCCTCCGCACTGTGGGAGACCAACAACGTTTGGTTATTATTGAAATGGACTGTATGCGAAATTATTATTTTAGAAAAAATCCAAATGATTTAGTTTCAATCAATTTCTTTTATTAATGCGACTTCCGTTATGAAATCTTTCGAACGATCTGAAATATTTTTTATACATTTTTTTCGTTGGTACAAAACACATTGCTGTTACAACAGTATGCGTTGCCATTATTTGTTTACAATTTAACATTTCTAAAATTCGCCAAGCTGTGGCACCAACATGCCAAAGTAAACGTTTATATGGGCATTTACTCCGGATAAATATTGGAAATTTGTAAGTCCAACATATTTGACTGTAAAGAGAACAAAATTCCCATGAACAAAATATTTTTTTCACTACTGTGTTTAGTATCTACATTCGGATACAGTCAAATAAGTTGTACTCTAACTAATTCTTATCATTTGTAATTTTGAGTAGCATTGACTGTCTTGTATTTTTTCCCTATAATTACGTTTCAGAAAATGCAATGAAAATGAAGGTTATATGTGGTAGTTGTAATTAAATCCACCTTAATTAAAGAGCATTTAAAACGAATGAGTAAATTGCCTCCAAATTTAGTAAATTTTTTTGCACACAAAGTATTCCCAAGGAATTAAGAAGTTAGTGTAGTGTGCATAAGGGTGGGGTTTGGGAGTTCAAACCTCCTTCCACGAGATTTTTAATTTTTTCAGCATAAAGTTTATGCCTCTGCACTTTCATCCGCATGTTTTTTAAATGTGAACTCCGCCCATAACAGTTGTCCATGAACGCCACTGTGATGGCATTTTGCACGGAAAAACTACAAATATATAACAGGAATGACCCCATCGTAAGCATAAATAAAGTGAGCATTTATTGACTAGTGATTTATCACCATGTGATCAAACTTCATTAAATAAAAATGATGAAATTAGTAAGAGTGCAGCCTTTGCTGAATAATAATAATCAGATCGCATGGTTTGTAGAAATGGGTACAAATTAGAACCAAATGTCTGATTAAACTTTATTTTAAATCAATATTCTGATTGCTTCAGAAATAAAAATTATTTAATTATTTTTAATATAAATTTAAAAAAATGAATGTATGTTATTAAAAAGCTTGAATCAGTATTGTGCTTAACAAATAATGCAGGGTGTAGCCGAATTCGACGCTTAGTGGTGCTAAAACAGTCATGTCATGTTCAGTCGAGTTGTGGGTTTGAGTCTTTATACCCTTAGAGATCAGTTGTATAGATGGGCTGATGCACGATAAATATAAGGCTCAAAGTTATCACTTTGGTGAGGTATGGAAGTTTCCGAGAGTGGGGTGCCAGTTCAGGTATCATACTCGAAAATATAACATCCTTTGCAGGCTGGCCGCTTCGAAAAATGCGTCCCTTGGGTATAGTATTGTCACTACTCTTAAGGCAGAAACTCAGTACGTTCGTAAGAACCAGACAAGAAATTACTGACTTTACCTGATAATCAGTTTGTTCTATCTTCTCTTCTAAATTATTGTATTCAACCTCCCAAGACTCAGACAAGCTAACAAGAATTTTATTCTAATTTTCAAGCCCAGTTGGGTTCTCTTTGGATTCCGGGATACTCCAAAAATCTTTTGAAATCAACAGATGGACAAATTTACAAAATCGGTAATGGAATCTAATGTTTACATTGACTGGACAAGACATCAATACTAATAATTTCCAAAACAGAACGCGAGAATTACAATACCAGTAAATATCTAAAGATTTTAAGAAACTTCCCAACTAAGGAAATAATATTTAATTGAACCAATAACAGGATATACTAGGCATTCGAATCATAAGTAAAATGATTACAACTTCAAGGCTTTTGCACAAATATCAATTACTGAAAATCCAATATGTATTACCTTCAAACGAATAAATGATTTGGACCATATTTTCTGTTAACTTGCGATATAAATACCCGTAGAAACCCCTGGTATAATATACTCAAGATGTATGTATGCTACAACATCATTTTCAGAGAACTTTGAAACATACAATTATTAAGAAATAACTATTAAGAACTTCCTTGAGAAGTTCAAATTCTTCGATATTCATTGAATAAGAAGGAAAAAAACACTCACATATTTCAAGGGGATAATAGACTTTGTGTGTCCATATTACATAAAACCTATAACTATGACATAAAATTAGTTGGATTTATTTTGTTTTTTTGCACAGCCTACTATCTCTAACACGATCATTCTTGTCAATTTACAGCTAGATTTTATTAAATTCGGTGCAAGTTTGGAGAAATTTTTTAAACATTAGTCCAAGCGCAGAACTTAGCATAAAATTCTAAAGATTTAAGAAGATTTATACAGATATAATTTATTTTTACCAAGAAAATTGTACTAGAAACTTGAAAAAGCCAAATGAATAGTAAATAGTTAAATTTCTGATTAAAAAAACCTTCCAATTTCGCAAACATTTTTGCAAGCAGTGTTTATCAAAGCCATCACGACACGAAATTTTTTATTGAATCAATTCTGGTCAAATGTGATGTAGATATGTCTAGCTAAAAAAATTTTGATTAACCTCCGGCAAAAGAAATGCGCTAACCAACAAGCAGAATGTGACTAATTCATAGTATTTTTAAAGTCTTGTCCTTTCTTTGAAACTGCATGCGTTCCTAATCCTAAATTAGTTACTAACTGAGATGTGACAATATGATATCATTATTAAATGTGTGTGTGTTTCAAGGTTTGAACTTTAAATATATAAGTATTAAATAAATAAATACTTGTATAGTAAAAACTGGGTAATTTTTTTTTTTTTGCAAGGGTTTGTGGAAGTGGTTTACTTTATTCAACTTGTGCAATTTTCGGTTCACATGTCACCTCTTCCTTTTTTTATACACTTATGTCCACAATATAAGTCCCAAACATAAAATCTGTGAAAACTGATAAAGATAAAGGTTTTATCAAAAAGGGAGACATCATGAATTAGAGATAAATCATTTAACTCTGAAAAAGTCTGTCTTATATAGAGTGTGACCACTGTGAATTGCTATATAAGCCTCACAATGAACTGCCACATTGTTTACAAGAATATCAGTAAGTATCTGTGGCAACAAAGCCCATTCTTCCAAAAGTGGAACTTCTATTTCTTGGGGGTTCCTGGAAGGAAAATTACCCTGAGAAATGGATTTTCCTATACCATCTCAAACAAATTCAACATAACTGGGATTTGGAAACCGGTCAATACTTACGGCGAATATCGGCTCCTTCATGAAATTCATCAACAATGTGAGTTCTGTGTGGGTGTGCATTATAGTCCCTAAAATTGTAGTCCGGGTCAATAGCATCTAGAAAACCTCATATAGACTTACAGGATCTCATCCCTATAGTTCATAGTTAACAGTACCCGCGTCGAAAACGTACAGTGGTGTACGAATGCACAACATTAGACCACCACACACAAGAATCCCTTTGACACCAAATCTGTCAATTTTTGTTACGTAGGAGGGAGATGGCAGCGAACTCCAACTTCTCCTCAGGTGAAGATTCTACGGGAATCTTTTTGTCTGGCACATTTCGATTCTCATCTTAGAAAAGAAAATGCCTCAATTATTGTGGTGTTCACGATTGATGTTTTCAGCTTCATGATATCCGTTCTTTCCTGCTGGTTGTAATCAAAGAGGTGTACCAGACTAGACACCAGGCATAAAGGTCATTCTCTGCAAGATGGCTATAGACTGTTTGTCTGGAAATTCCTCTTCCAGACACAGCAGCAACAAGGTCACGAGAAAGCTGAGGAGACTTTGCCCGTCTATGTTGTGGTGCGCTTAATGCCCAGTAGTGATCCTGTACAGGTGTCGATGCTCTCTGCCAGCCACGGTCGACTTTCCTGGTGNCAGTACTCCTTATTTGGAATTGATTCCATAACCGGGAGATCACTTTCAGGCCACTTGTACCCATTGAGCCACCTCCCCTTGAGAATAGCCAGCTTCAAGCCTGCCAACGGCACTCCATCTTAAGCAATTATCCAAGCGATTATGAGAAGTCATTCTCACTAACTTGACAAACAGACTAACTTGTTTTTTTAATGCAATATTCACAAAACTGGAGGTAAAATTCCCATATGCTTAAACAGTCTCAATCCAGTAATTCTGCAAAAACTAGCGCTAAACCACATCTTTTAATGAACTGAAGGCTGATATTGTATTACCCGTCTTCAAAATATATGAAATACAAATTCTATCAGTTTTTCTTGAGGCATTTTAAAATTATGACGAAAAAACTGTTTGTGACCTTAATTTTGGATATGAATATATTATGGAAATAGTAACTTTTACTGTTTTTCGAGGAACGTATCTAGCATACGAGGAAATAAAGCTTTATTTTACCGAATTAATGATAAAAAAAAGTACTGAACGACGGCGATGACTTACGAAAATGATCGACACATTGACGAATGTGATAAAAGAATGGATTTTGCTTGAATGCATTGTATTTTTGACTGTTGGAAGACTTAAGACTGCTTCCCGGATGAAGGACACATTTATTTAAACTTAAACCACAGTCTGATTTTTAAAAATCATGATATTGGTACGATTGAAGGAACATAGCACATAGTGAAAGACTTCTTCAAGAATAACACTGACAACGAGGAGATACTTCGGTACATATCGAACTTAATATAGGTGGTGAAAGGTTTGGAATAATTCGGAAGAAAATGTGCTAACGAAAGTTACCTCTGAGCGATAGCCAGCCCTTTCGAAGTAAAAAATGATCCTTCAAAATAAGACGACTGATTTTCAAAAAATGTGGTTTACATATTCATAATTTTAATATATTTAGTTACATTAAAACATACTTTTCTTAATTTTTTTTCCTGAAATATTTGGTAAAGACATATTTTCATCTTCCTCTAGAAGCCATTTCTATATCATGTTATTCCCTTTGTTTCAATTTGGAGAAATATTTTTGTACCAAAAATCAATGGGATCAGCGAATGGGATTATAATTTTCCCTGTAACATATAATATTAATTAATTATTATTTTAGATACATGGGGTTGGGAAACAAAGTGTTACATTATTTTTATAACAAATTACGGCTAGCACTAATAAAAAATAAATACTAAATAAAAAAAAAAAGCATAAAGTAATTACTAGAAGCAATGCCTAAGGCTAGCACTGCAAATAAAGCTTAAAACATTGTTTTGTTTCTGTAATGGGGCTGCGCGTATTGGTATTTCTAACTTTGCAGAGACCAAGTACATTCTCCAGGAGCTGATATCACTTTTTAGTGTGGCACCATTTACGCGATACCAATTACCTTAAGTAATTTTGATGCCTAGTTTCTTCCCCAGAGGGAGGTACCTGAGCTCTGCCGATGCAAAACTTGTACTTAGGAATTTAATTTTGTCGAGAGCATCCAAGCCAAACGGACACTCAAGGGATATTGTTCATGTCTTATAAACATACGACATGGCCGCTGTCGATTTTCTGCATCAGCAAAATCCACCGACTTGGGCCGGGGTCAAAACCGCAACCTTGGGTACAGAAGGCCAGCGACAAACGAACTACGCCACCCAGCCGGCACACTCATATTATTGTAGAAATTTAACTCTTAACTTTTTCTTTTTTGGCAACTAATTTAATTTAAAATGGAAAAAAGTTTTTTGCAGACTTAAAATTATAATAAAATGAACTTAATTATTTAATTATTAATTGATTAATTATTGATTAATTATTTGTTAATTAAGTGGATAATAATTTCTGCATGTATTAATATTTTAATAATAATATAATTCTTATTTCCAAACATTATTTTTTGGCAGACGATTTATTTCGTAATTTATTTCTTGGCTAATGTAAAATGTTTTGTCAATATAACAGAATTTCAGTTAGTTAATGTGCTGTAAATAAACTGTTGGTTTGGAAGATGTTCTCAATTAATATTTGTCTCATATTTACCACTAAGTCCTTCCACCTAACTGGCTCTTAATAAATCTACACCATAAACTAAGTTTGAAACTTTTTTTTTCTAGAACGATGAAAAAAAAATTAAATAAATACGGAATACGAGCAAACTGAAGATTTAACACACAGCCACAATGATAACATGACCAAATGCTGTTGTTGAGTGCTGTCATGTGTTATGCATTGAAAACTTAAGAGATGAATACAAAGGAACGAAATTGTCGCAAACGGAGCTAACGAACTTGTAGTTAAACTAGAGTGGCGCTGGGAGAGCATTCCTTTTTTTGTGTTTACTTTTGTAGTAGTAGTTGTCTGTATTTCGAACGTGAAAAAAAAAAATGTGCATCAGTTGCCCATTTTCCTTATCCCAGTGCTTCTCAAAGTTGGGGTATTCGCGATCCAATATTCAATCATAATTTTCATCGCCCCCCCCTCATGTAATAACAATGTATTGAATTGTGAATAATACTATACTTTGACGCTAAGACTCTACAATACGACTTTAACCTCTTAAGCACCACCGACGTATATAAACGTCTCGCTCAGTCAAAGTATTAATTTTTTGGATGTATATATACGTCTTTCCAAAGTACTATCTTTTCTGTGCATCCATAAAATTATCCCGAAGGCCTTGGAGTGCAATAAAAGGATTTTGAAAGTATTTGTGTGTGTGTGTGTGTGTGGATTTACTTATTTCAGATGATTTGCTTCTTTATCCCCCCCCCCAATATATCCATCACATACTTGCGCCTACGTGGAAAACGGTTGGCATTGGGAAGCGAATCACGTAACTTTTAATCAGCACTTAAGGGATTCATTATAAATCGTACAAATAATCAAGATAGATAAGTGTTAATTTCTTTGTTTTGAATTATATATATGAAAAGACCATAGGGTCACTGGTATTTAATAAACTTGTTCTTAACTTATAATTGTTAAATTAATTATAAAATACATTGTGTAGCACTGATCCTAATATGTATTACAAATGCGAAAGTTTATGAGGATGTTTGTCCGTCTTTCACGCAAAAACTGAATGAATTTTATAATGAAACTTTACAATAATATAGCTTATAAATCAAAATAACACATAGGCTATAATTTATAAAGATATAAAGTATGTTTTTATATGTACTGTAAACTGGTCTTAGTATTTCATATTTCCTCTAAATAGTTAATATTGAAATTGTATTTGTATTATCAAATATATAAGCCAGAGATGGGGAGCCCAGACTTCATAAAAGCTAGTACTTGTATTAATTAATATTTAATTATATTGATTACAACAATTTTCAAATCAATTAAATAAAATAAAAAAAACGGCATGAATGTATGTTTCAATGACTACTTGTGAGAATGGCCAATTGTACACATTTCAAATGTCACCTAGGGCAACATGACAATACTACCACACATATTATATGATCTCTACACAAAAACCATTTTCTATTATTGTTGGGTCTGATTCCATGTACATTAAAACGTATTTTTCTACATGAATGGCATTTAATATTGATGAAGTATTATAATATAAGTTTTGGTTGACTGATATATGACAATTATGTACTAAAAAAGACCCTTGAGGCTTATCTAATGTAAATCTAGTAATGTGCTGGTAACAAACTTGTTTCCTATTGCATTGTGAAAATCTAGATATTGTTTTATTTGTTCTGCGGTTTTGTTAGTACTTTTGTGTTATTGTATCTTTAGTTAGTATACATCTTCATAGAGGAATCTAGATATATATTATAAATGTGAAAGTTTGTGAGGATGTTTGTCCGTCTTTCACGCAAAAACAACTGAATAGATTTTAATGAAACTTTACAGTAATATAGCTTATACATCAGAATAACACATAGGCTATAATTTATAGCATAGGCTATAATTTATAAAGATATTGTATGTGCCCAAAATATAACGATATTTGTCAAGTAGGAAAAATTTCTGCCATCTGCAAGCAATTCTGGCGTGCGCTGCGATAAAGCCCACGACAGCATATATCTATATTTTATTTGTGACGTAACACTTTGTTTTGGCTACGCAAGTAGGGGCTTGCTTCTAATTTATTTCTGTAATCAGCTGCTTCTAATTTATTCCTGTAATCAGCATAACCCCTAACTTTTTTTTTTATTTCAGAATAAAACTAAGTTTTGAAGGCAGAGGTTGTTTCTCTTTATTTGAATATTTTTTTTATGATTTTATAATGCATATTTGTGTGGAAGTAAGAAATTGATATTTTTCAAAATAAGTACTTTTATAGCTTCTGGTACTTAAAGTAAATAAACTCTTTCTTTCACACTACATCATTTGGACAAATTTTCAAAATTTGTTTGTGTGGATAGTAGTTAATTATAACGCTATAATTTTAATTGAATAGGCAGTTATTGCATTTTTAAGTATAAAAATAACTATAACTATTGTACTGTATTTTTTGGAGTGAGTGAGTGAATATTAACGTCGCTCTGTTCAGCTACACGAGGGCTCTTTTGGCAACGGACCACGTAATTTTGAACCATGGTTAAGTGACGTGGACGACACCTGAGCTGGCACCCCCTTCTCCTAACACCATACCACAGCAACTTAGCAGGAATATTCTTTGAAATCCACTCTTCCAAGATATATAGCAGCACGGGTTCTATGATGAGTATTTTAGCGGGGAAGGGCGAATAATTTTTCAGTGGATTGCAAAGATTATCATTTTTGTCCCGAAAAAATAATGTCAAAATTTAAGTGTCTTATGTTTTTGTATGTTAATGAAGACCTTAGAAAACGATTTGATTATCTTAAGTGAACGGTGTATATAATTAATTTTACAGTGGAATATCTTTAATTTATTAGCTCTAACGGATTAAATTTCCCAAAGTGGAGTATTTTTTGCTTATGTATATCCCTTAATTTTCAATGTTGTGATAAAAAAAAAAAAATCTTGCATGAAAAAACTGCAGTAAATCATAATGCGGTAGATAAAGCATTAACGTGCATTGCTCCCCTACACGGCGGGTTTTACAAAGCTCTAATAAAGCTCAAGCTATGAAAGTATTTAGACATTTGCCAACATGACTCTATTGTCAACATTTCGCTATGTTTTTCATTGAATCGCTATTATATGTTAAGGAACGGCGTTGCTTGCGAATACTACAATTTCAAATAAAATAAATACAACAGAAAGTATAATATTAATGTATTACACTTTCAGATATAAATTATTTACTCTATTTTAAACATTCATTACACAAAACTTTTAACAATGTGTTACTTTTGCTGAGCAGAGATCAGCTTAGGAAGGTATTTTCAAAAATCGACCCTTAAGAGTGTTATGGGGAGTTATAAATTTAAAAAAAAATCCTTTATATCAGGTATTAGATCTACAGACACTTAAAATTTAACAAAGGTGTTTTTTTTCGTTCAGTTGAGATATGCGAAAAGCTTTTTTTTTTTGTTTAATTGCAATTCACGTAAAATTAACTCATTAAAAAACTTCTTTATACTTCAATCTGTGTTGTTTAATTTTTCAGTTCACCCGTGCGAAGGGGTATACCAGCTAATACATGTACAAGTGTAATATATCCTTGTAAATGTGTATTTTTTCTTTTATGTCAGAAAGTATTTTACTTATTTACATTCAGTAAATTAATAATTTTTTTTAAACAATCTTTTGTTTTCAACTTTTCAATATGCTTGCGCCCCCCTCGTAGATTTGTCACGCCCTCCAAGAGCGGTGCACAACACAGTTTGAGAAACACTGCCTTATCCATTAAATCTTTTATTACATCAAGAAAGGACTCTCTCTTGGTTAACCCACGATCACTCGCGCGGGGTGTTCTCTACACCCCAGCAACAAGAAAATCCTCCCAGATTTCTAAAAAGAATGTGCAGAACCACGATTTTTTCTGTAGCTGCACATTTTAGGTCATTGCACCTTCAGGCGTGATGCAATCCCTCTTTAAGGAACGGTTGGAATGTAATGACCTTGAAAAGTTTATCTGGAGGGCTGAGAATTCCTGCGAGAAGTTGAGCATTTGTATACAGTCTGCTCTGAAAGTTTGGAAAATGATTAAAATATTATTTTTCTACTTTCTACTATCATTATCTCATTAATTATAAAGTATATTTATTACTGGCATATACGTTTTACTGGTTTATGAAAAAATATAAAATTATGTGTTTTAAAATGAAAATTTTGTATGTTTAGTTTAAATTAATGTTAGTCTCATTTGTGTGCAATAAATTAAATAATTTTATTTGTATAATACAAAACACATCTTGCACTTTATAAATATGTATCATAATGACTTAATTTTTATTTTTATAATTAAATATACGCGTTAAAATTTTGGGGTGTTCTCTACACCCCGCGAGTAACGAAGGTAGTAAAAACAGGCGCGAGTGACCGCGGGTTAAGAGTCTATTTAATTGAATCTCTTAGGTCAAGCTCATCCCGGGCGTTAGAAACGGAAGAATAAGGTAAGTGATACCTTTATTCTTACATTAGAATTTGTGAAATCGAAAATTAATTTTTTCACATGACATCCCTGTCGGGATCCATGCTTGAAATAGTTTTAGAATTTTGAAAACAAGAAAGTTTGAACTAGAATTTTATAAAGATTTAATGAATAAGGAAAATAGACAACTGATACATTTCATGTTCGAAATACAGACTCAACTACTACTACAAAAGTAAAAACAAAAAAGGAATGCTCTCCCAGCGCCACTCTATTTTAACTACAAATTCGTTAGCTCCGTTCGCGACATAAGTCTTGTATAAAGATCTTAATGTTCCGTCTCTTCTTGATTTCATTCAAAAACAATGAGAAAATTTTTTCAACCGCTTATCACAGATTCCAAATGAATCCATCAAGGAAATTTTGGCTTATGACAATTCTATTCTTAACTCTTCTAAGAGAACTAGAGCAGTGCTTAACCACCCATATCAACACTTTCCAGCTCTGTAAAGGGTGAGAATGTCTTGATACGAATCAGGAAATTCTTATATCAGTTGTTTTTACNGTTTTATTAATATTTATCACTAGTTGTTTTCTTTGCAAGATTTCATTCCGTCTAATTATTAATCCCCCGCCATGCAAGCTTTTGCACGCGTTTAGTGTGGCAACTTCATCCCTCATGATCTTATTTTAAACTTCTCTACCTTTTCTTACTTTCTTCCAAGTCGTTATTTAAAATTTCCTTTCAATAACCACACGCAGTTATTTCCGAGGTAACGAGTATAATGGACTTAAAAATATATATATATTCTCTTTAATCCTCGATATTAACCCGCGATCACTCGCGCGGGGTGTTCTGTACACCCCAGCAACAAGAAAAGCCTCCTACAATTCTAAAAATAATGCGCAGAGCCACGATTTTTTCTGTAGCTGCCTATTTTAGGTCATTGAACCTTCAGACCTGATTTAATCAATCTCGCTAGGACGATTGGAATGTAACAACCTTCAAAAGTTTATTTGGGGTGCTGAGAACACCCCGCGAGTGATTGAGTTATATTTTCGTACTCGAAGCATCTACGGAAAAGTACGTTTTACTCTTTCCGTTTACGTTTTTTTTTAAATATATTAATATGCACGAATATTTTATTTAAAATTTCAATAAATGCGGTACAAAAATAATATAATTCTTTAAAATATTTGTAAAATACAATTTTTTTTAAAAAAAATTTCAAAACGTTTTCTAGAAATTATGACAAAAACTCCATGAGAAAGGGAGAAATAGCGACTTTGTCGTCTATTAGATACTGTATCAACAGATTGACAAAATGAACTAAGTGAATTCGATAACTGCGTGATTTCGTAACCAAAGTTGGAGAGATGAAACTTGAAATCATAAATTTTTATAATACAGGTGATGTTGATACCACTGATGAAATGTGCAGTATATATTATGTATCGCGAATATGTAACCTTTGGCCATTGCGAATATTTTATCATCTACTTAATACTGCAGGAATTAATATTTCCTTTGTCTATCATTCGGTTCTTCCTGAAAATAAACGAGACATTCAATATTATTAGAGGAGATTAGAATGGGTTTTGTGCAGCCACAGTGGGATATGAGATCGGATTTCCCAAAGCTTAACAAAACACTCAAAAGAAGCTTTACTGACACAGAATATATTAAAAAGAGCATTAATCCCCCTAAAAAAGGGGTGTTGCACTGCTTGTCCATGGGTAAAAGATGTAAAAATTATTTGTTTTTGTCTTCAATGTAAGAAAAATATGTGCTTAAAGCATATGAATACAGTCTGCTCTGAATGTTTGAAAAATGATTAAAATATTATTTTTCTACTTTTTACTATCCTTATCATTAATTATAAAGTATATTTATTACTGGTATATACGTTTTACTTGTGGTTTATGAAAAAATATAAAATTGTGTACTTCAAAATGAAAATTTTGTAGGTTTAGTTTAAATTAATGCTAGTCTCATTTGAATGCAATAAATTTAACAATTTTGTTTGTATAATACAAAAAACCTCTTATACTTCATAAATATATATCATAATTGACTTAAAACGAGTGACGACGGTAGAAAAACAGGCGCGAGTGACCGCGGGTTAAAGAAATTCATCTCATTTTTCCTCGTTCCGTCGAGATGCGGAGGCCGGTTGAAAAATGGACTTGGTTGTCATGGAGATGTGACGTCCTTTTATCTTCACTCTCCTTCGAAAGCGAAACAGAAACTTCATCAACTGGGAGAGTGGTTTCCCACTCACCCCTCCACCTGCGTTGCTGCTCTGTACTCAATGTGTGGACTGCTATCTATTTTTATGTAACTTCAGAAAATTATTCTTTTTTCAACAAGTTTTGATAAGTGGATAAAAGAGATTTCTCTAAGGTTCCACTTAAATATATAACCGTTACCGCGTCACAAGATATTAATTCTCCCTCTGATGCAGGGGCGTAGCTACCGCCGTATCAATGATACAGCGCCCCAAGCTTCAGGGGTCCCAAATGTGTAATTACAGCCCCACAAACAGGGCTCCCATATCTAAAAAGGGCCCCGAAGGAATTTTGATACAGGGCCCTCTCGGCGATGGCTACGCCAGTGCTCTGATGATGAATCCAGACATTGATGTGAGGGCCGGCTCTGGCAATTTTGCCACTCGAGACAAAAATGGAAAATACTGCCCCTCCTTCCAAACAAAAAATTATAATAAAAAAAATAAATTGTTCACATAGATACACACCTATAAAACTTAAATAATTCTTGCGAACAAGAAGGCAACATAACAGTATAGATATATGACATGATTTAAGTCAGAAACAGACTTAGTTTTAATATATATATATATATATATAAAGGTCTTTATTTGATCAAAGTTAGACATCATCTGACGCAAGTAGCAGAGAGGAAAAAAGCACGCCACCGAATCTTAAGTGGGTTAAACACTCAAAACACCGATCGCGGCGTTCATGAGTGATCTTGAAAGTTAATGCTGACATATAGGGGTATTAAATATAACGATTTGGAATTAGACATGTTTATTGGCTAGGCCATATGCTCGGAAGAAATAAATGGGTCATTAGTTTGGTACTTGAAGAGGTGAGGAGATAATATAAAAATGAATTACTAGATAGGGAATTTAATTTTTAATCTAATTTAATTATCATATATATATATGCTATAATTTGCTATGCTATAACTTGCAACTCTTTTTAATTTTTATTTTCATTCTTTTTATACTTTTGTTAAGTGCTACATTTCAGCCATTCACATGATTTAAATCTGCATTAGAGTCCAGAATCTGGCAATAACTTATTGCACTCAGATTTAGTGCGGGCCTTGCATTTTTAAATGTAATTTTTAGGTAAGTTACCTCTATCTTGTAATGGATTTAGATATTCCTATCCATTACTTTCAATAGGTTTTTGCTCAGTATTATTTACATAAAGGGGGAAGGTTGGCTGGCCAAAAAACATGTTCAACCCCACTTTTATATAAATTATTTTATATATTAGCTGTCCTAAGTCGGCAATGTTTATAATACTGCAGCATCTATTTTATAATTTTTAACCTCGGTTACTCATGTCCTTCATTGTGTGATTTTCCTACTGTCTATGTGTTTTTCGAATGTGATTGTTGGATGTTCTCTTGTTTGTAGAGAATAAGCCTCTATTATATATATACACACACACACAAATGTATAAAGTCTTAAAAAGTACAAAATATTTCGAAACTAAGCACATATTTACCCGACATTATTTCATCAAGTAAAATGTAAGAGAAGAAATAGCACTTATAAATTCCTTAATTTGGTTCTATCCTCAACCAATTAGATTTCTAAAATAATTATTTTTATATTAATTTATTTTTATATAATTATTTTCACTTTTAGCGAGACAGTGAATTGAAGTGAAGAAATTATGTATGCCCGCATTCATATCATTCTGGCGTTCGTTTTGCGCCATTTTATTTACTGTTGAATATTCTAGGTAAACAAAGTTGCGAGTTTGTTCGAATGTGATGAAAAAGCTCTACCCATACAAAATTTGAATAGTATTCGTATTTATGTTAAAAGCAAAGAACGAGATGACGGTAAAGAAATAATGTTGATGTATTGTGTTTGCTAAGACAGACGAGATGTTACTTAGAACCGATTTCCATAGACTGATCATGGATTTGGATACAGCTACAATACATTTCTGATTTATTCCAGGAGCTTTGTGTTCTTTTATAAACTTTCAATAACTGATATCACACAGGATCTTAAAGTCTTATTTGTTGAAATGAATGAACTAACTGCCTTGTTACTACTTGAAATATATATGTTGGATACAGCTTTGAAATATATGTACAATTTTTAAAATTAGCTTGCCAAGCAAGATATTTTATTTCTTAGCGCTTACGTTGAGTCCGTCGAATTTTATTTAAAAGTAAATGAAAAAAGACTAATGAAAAATCAATGTATAAATTGTGATTGGGAGATATGAACAATTTTGATATCTCAACGTAGAATTGGAAATGGTAATAAATATTTAAGAACTTCTAGTATTTATAATACAGATGACTATTTTTTTTTAAGGTATTTGTGAAACTTGCCACAAGAAAATGTGCATTAAACGAAATTTATTTACTAAAAGTACATGAATGGATGCGATTTTTGTGATAAAATGATGTATTTATTTCGGCAGAGAATTTAATCTGGCATCGAGAATTGAGTTTCAGGCATGAAACAAACATGTATGACCTGAAATGATGTTGTAACTTGAGTTTGGAAGAACGTTCAATGGATTAAAAGAAGATAGACAGCCAAAGTTGCAATGTAAAATCCACTTACTCAAATACTAGTGTTGATATTGTTATTTTACATTGTATTTATTCAAAAGGAGCTCTTTTTAGTATGCTGGAATAACAAAAGTGTTAGTCATCTCTTGTGTACCTTATGATCCGTCATTATAAATTTGTTTCAGACAAATTTATTTCCTTAATGTGACACCTAAAAACATCACATAGCTTATAAAATCTGAAGTTATGTTGAAAACTGTTAAATAGTTAATATTCTTTTAAGTGTCAAAAGACTTAAGAAGGCTTTGAGATTTAACTTGTACCAAATTATAAATGAATACTGCCACAAAAATATTATCCATGGTGGAAGAAAAGGAAAACTACAGAAAATGTTATGCTTTTTAATTTAGTATACTAATGAATCCTTTTATCTCATAATTGTATTCAGGATAATTTTGAAGATTTTTGTGTGCATTTAGGAGGAATAGTCAAAATAGCATGTAGAACTTAAAACATTATTGTATTCACTGATAAATTGGTTGATTTTAAGGAAATTTTATTACATTAGCGTCCAGAAGGATAATATGAAAAATTCTGATTTTAATTTCCATCAGACGCAACATACGTAATGATAATTTTTGAGTGACTAAAGGCTAACAGAAAAAGAAATGAAGAGCATTAATAAATGGTATTATTCAGTGGAACAACCTTTGATGCTGGCTATGCAATACCTGGACATAGAAAAAGTCTGTTAGGACATGTTTAGGGGTACACAGTACCAAACATGAATAAGTGCTTTCCATAGTTGTGTTAGTGGTCCTGGTTTCATGTTTAACTCTTCCTGACCAATTGTGAGTTCCACAGGTTTTCAAATAGTCTGAAATCTGGATTATTATCTGGCCATTGCAAGTGATGCTACAATTCTGCAGTTAATTTTTTACCTGTAGGAATGGGAAATGAAAATGGAACCAAAGATAGATACGAGAGATGACGTAGATATGAGAAATGAAAATGGAACCAAAATATGAAATATAATTGATTCTTATTGTTCATGTGATGTGTACAACTTAAGCTCTGGGTGTGTTTGGGAGGGGGGGGGAGGCTTGAATTATTCTTAAAGATACTCTGAGCTATGTCCATAATATGTATAAAAACCTTTGGCAAATAGATGCCACACAATACTTTTTGTATGCACATTTAACTACTTGGGTGGAGTTGATTTTTTTTTGGTGTCAATTTTTTTTACCTAATTGCAGAAAAGGAAATCACATGTTTTAAAAATGACCTCTGGGAAAAAAAAACAATATGTAATTTTAAAATGGTATTAGAGAGAAAAGTAAAATACATGTTTTATGTAAACTTTAATAACTATGCTTAAGTTCTAAATATTTATAATCCATTTTCAAAATCCCTAGCCTAATTTTGAAGAGTCATTTTTTACTGCCAGATGACTTGCAATGACCCATAGGTAGTGTTTGAATGTTTTTTTATCCTATAAATTATTCTTAGCCCATCAAAATGTGTATTCTACTCGTTGTGCATTGAAGTTTCCCTTCACATGTGAAGTGTTATTCATTGAGAAACCTTTTTACGTTAGATCATGTTCCTTCAATTGAATAATTGTGGGTAGCAACCTCGGGACCCTTAAAAGTCAAACTGGCCCAGATAAGCTGGGCTTAAGGTAACTGGGATGTCCTTGACAAGCAAAAATGAGCTTATTTTTACATCAAATGTAAATTGTTCTCATTTACTTAAACTAAAAGCAATGAATGTTATATTTTTACAATGAATTATCAGTACATTTATGTACATGTTAATGTGAAGAAATCTCATTTTTAAATATAAATAATTCTGTATGACCAATAACTATTTTTTATTTTCGAGGCATGTGTTAACTTTAGGTACCCTTTGCATAAAATCCACTCAGTATACAGTTTTAAAATTTTGCATAGTGTTTGCAAACATTTTGCAAAATTCCATAAAATGAATGAAATGAAATTTTGGAACTGGTATTGTATATGCCCGGCGGCCGCAAGCTTGGATTTTTTTGGGGGGAATTTACAATTCCGCCACGTTGGGCCTAATGTTTAAGGATAATCTGAAAATGTAAACAGAAGTCTTGGAATCAGGAATTATGCCCCAAGACCCAAATTCTTGAGTCAAAAGAGATCATATAGTGAAATAGATAGCAATTCATTTAGAAAAAATTGAATTACTTTAATCATTTCAGTAATTAATTAGACTAATTAAGTAATTTGTAATAATCATGCTTTATTTTTGATTTATTAATTATGCTAATTATACTAATTAAGTAATTATTAATAATCCACATGTTTTAGTTATATTATTATATAAAACATAATGGTTTTCTTGTATTTGATTTATCTAAGAAATAAGAGTAAATGAAAAAAAAAAAGGTGAAAGTTACACAAATTAAGTAATTTTTAATAATTCACATGCTTTATTTATTATTATATATATATATATATATATATATTTAGTTTTCTTGTATTTGATTTATCTAAGAAACTAGAGTTAAAATAGTTAATGGAAAAAAAAGGCGAAAAAATGATAGGATGTTTTTTACATTTACAACTCTTTTAAAAGGTTTAATATTTTTGTTTTTTGTGGTTCATTCAAAATGTTATGATAATCATTATTCACTGAACATTATCATAATCATTACCACAAAAAACATAAAATATTAAATTAATATGTCTAAATTATAAAGCTAAGACTATTTTTAAGTTATAAAACTACTTAGAAATTTAATCAGTTCTATTTTTAAGCTATAAAACTAAGTTTTCTTAAAAATTTTATCAGTTCCATATGTAAAGTCGATTCAGTCACATTTCCTGACTTACTCCAAAAATGTAGTGAACACATCAACCTCCTTCTCTTGACAAGAAGCCCTGAACATAAACTCTGCTATATAAAAAACAGAAATCAGTTTGCCTATTGTAGGCAGGTATGTGATGCCATACACTCAATAGTGTTAGTGTGGCATTGTGTGACAGGATCAATGAAACAGTAACTGTGGTTCACTGTCAAATGTACATAATCCTCTTCTGCCAGGCAATCATATGATTTCCAACAATCAGTATATAGTTGTATTCTTTTGCAAGAGCCAGTAGTGTTTCCTTCGTCCGGTCATGGTCAGCAACAAGAAACAATTTTCCTAATCCTCTCTCTACTCCTCCAAAAACCCACTGACCTTCTACACGATGGCCTCTGTTGTATTTTCTTTTGCCAAATTTAGATTCATTGATTTTGACAATCTTTCCTACACTACCAATTGCTTCGGTCGATTCCTCAACATGATCCAGAATAACTTCATTGATGAAACTCCTCCAATCAGCCATCATGTTGGGTTCAAAAAACCCATTGNGACTTAATTAACTTTGTGGGAAAATTCAAAAGAATCTCACTGATAGTCAACTTGCTGGACGAAAACCAAGATCCATATCTAATGCTCTGTTGTACACCACATTCCTTCCTATCAATCCTATTTCTACATGTCGAAACAAATCTATCCATACATGCTTTGGATCTTATTTTCATAACACTGCTATACTTACCACAAGCCAAAATCTTTTTAACTAATCCTTGCTTCTGTTAAAAATTCCAACGGGTCAGGGGTATTCTTTAATTCGTAAACAAAAGTAAAATGTCAGAACGCCATTTTCGCCAAAATTTTTTCCGTTGTGGTTCGACATGATGAAAAAACCAAGAAATCTGGTGGAATACTTGGACCGTGCAATGGACTAATATTTGGAAATTATAATAGCAATAGGAGTATGGTTAACAGAAGACATGTTAATAAATATTTCTAAATAGAATTAAATTCTATAAAATGTCTACAGTACAAAGAAGTTATATTGTTATAAATATATTTAAATGCAAATATTCTTAATTCTAAATGTACCAAAAAATATCAAGAATTAAAATCTACAAAATGTGTCTACAATACAAAGAAAGAAATTATGATAAATATATTTAAATGCAAATATTCTAAATATATAAAAAAATATCAAGAACTATATGCTACAATTTATAATGAAATTATTTAAAAGTATAAATATACCAAGATGCTAATATTCCTAATGCTAAGAGCTGTATCACTAATGCTAAGAGCTATATCACTAATGCTAAGAGCTATATCACTAATGCTAAGAGCT
>BMAV01011150.1:293148-341637 GCA_019973955.1 Trichonephila inaurata madagascariensis
GAGCTATATCACTAATGCTAAGAGCTATATCACTAATGCTAAGAGCTTATAGCTTTATCTAATGCTAAGAGATCTGTTTAAATATAATAAAAAAGTTAAAATATTCAACCAGGTTTTATCCAAAATAAAAAGAATGCAACCTGGTTTTCTACAAATGGTGATCTCAAATAAGGAAAGAATTCAGAAAATTTCAATTCTCTAAGCACAGCACAAAGTAATGCAAAGAAGTGGCTAGGTCTTTCAAAAAAGCCTGTTTGTATACGAACCTGCGAAAAAAATTGTTGCCAGGATGAATAAGGGAAAAATGCAATCAAGTGAATTATGTGTTTTAAAAAGAATTAATATTAATAAATTAGGTAATTAGTTAATTTAATATTGAGATAATTAGCTTAATACACTAAACAGTATGTTTAATTACTGAAACAATGGAAGAAATTACGTGCAAATCTGCGCGTAGGGTTGCCGGGAATGAATGAAACAGTGTAGAAAAAAAATTTTAAGAGTTACCACAACAGAATGATGAGCACCCTTTTTGGTGCCATATTTGGCGAGAGGTTGGCGGTCGGATCTCATCGATATCTATCCTGAAATTTAAAAAAAAATTTAAATTGTGTGATTTGAATTCTCTTTAAATTTTGTACAGAAATTGTGCTGTATTAAAATTTTTGAATGTTTATTTGAAAAAAAAAATTCATTCATTTTAATGAAAATTTGTATTTTATAATATTCACAGCATTATAGGTAAAAAAGATTGAGAAAACTGCACAAATAAAGGTATTTCCCCTATAATTTGTAAAATAACATTTATAAATACACAATATAAAACAATACCATATTTAATTAGATTATTCCGAATCAGTTTTTAGTTCGAAAATTTTATACTCTAGATGATTTAGAAGTCTTTTAAATCACTCTTTCCTTATTTCATCGATATGCGTTATTAACGATTCATAACATCTTCCACTTAAAATACCAAAATTTTATGTCTAAGTTTTAATATTTTTACTTCACTTTGAGCATCTCTCATTACAGGATATTACACAATTTATACATATTTTTATTGTTGTAAAACTACACAAAGAAAAGGTCTTCGAAGAATTAAAAAAAGTTAATTTGATGTCTTATTTAAATGGAACTCTGTTTTTAAAAATTATTACAAAAGTTGTTTTTGTACTCATATGAATATTTACTTTAAATTAAAAACAACATTTATATATAAACAAAGAGAATTATTTATGAATACTTAAATAGTAACAATAAGCAGTTAGGAATAATGAAATATTTCTCTTACAAGCCCTGCAATTTATTGAGGATTATCCTCAAGATTCACTTTGAACTATTTGATTTGTAATTTAAACAAACAGTACGAATTAATAAAAAGTACGAAAAATAAGAATAGCAATCGTGTTGAACGTACCTTCTGTCATGGAGCTCGAAGAAGGTATAAGAGATACAGGATCTTTCAATTCTCTGAGGGATGTAATTTCAGATATAAAATCCCTCATGTTATCCGTAATGACGACGAGACTTGGTGGTATCCGTGAAGTCTCGCCAATTGTCACTGGCTATGGAATAGGGCAAGAGTCAAAAGTCCGTACCACTATTGAGTCATTTTCTGTAAAGAAATCAAAAGGACTGGATTAAACCACAAATAAGTGTCCAGAATATGTGTCGAACACACATAAAGTTAAGTATTTTAAAAAAAATTTCTCCAAAATAATAAATTACTTAAAACCTTTTCCCATTTAATATGTTTAAATGCCTTTTGTTTCATAAATTATTAACGAATACGCTCAGTAAAAATACATAAATGCATTAGTCTTCTTAACGTCTGGTGAAATGACTGATGCCCATTCCGATGACCTTGCAGATTCCAAGCTCAACAGTAATGAATGATTCCGTGGCGAAAAACGGGTCGAAACAGGTATGGGACAAGGTGGTAACAGCCAAGTAACTGTCCCACATTTTTTAGAGAAAAAATGCTCACCATGTAAGTTTCTTCATAGGGTACCAACTAGTTTGTCCCTCATTAGCGATACATCGATAGATGCATCATTTTGAATCAAGCTAGTCCGTACCACTATCGAGTCATTTTCTGTAAAGGTACTTTCTGTACACTTTCAGGTACTTCCATGGTGCGAGATACTGTGCTTTGAACAATTTGCAGCCTATGAGGGCGGTCCGATAAGTACCTACAAATAAAAAAAAAAAATAGTATATATTTTGGAAAAAATGCAAAATTTATTTTTCAATATAATCTCCTTTTAGTTCGATAAACTTGACTCAGCGATGCTCCAACTTTTTTAATCCGTCTGAAAAAAAAGTTTTCTCGAGGTCAGCAAAGTAGGTGTGTGTGGTGGCGATTATTTCCTCATTCGAGTGAAATTTCTGCCCGGCGAGTGACTTTTTCAAGTTGGGAAACAAAGAAGTCGCACTGGACCAAATTTGGAGAATACTGTTGATGGGGCAGAGGTCCGTAGCCCAATTTGATCAGCTTAAACGCGAGTGCGGAGGTGTGAGCCGGTGCATTGTCGTGGTGGAAGAGCACTTCGTCAAATAAGGCCGGTTTTTTTTTCGTTGATGAATTGACCCAATTATTCGACATAGTACTTCCCTTATGACCGTTTTGCCCTTCTCCAGGTAGTCAATGTATAATCCCCGAAAGCGGTGACCATCACCTTTCCAGCTGATGGTCTTCGCCTTCTTCGCAGCGGGTTCACCGGGTAAAATCCACTGTTTCGACTGTTCCTTGGTTTCTGGTGTGTACCAATAGATTTATGTTTCGTCGACGGCCACGTAACGACGCACAGAAACTCCTTCGGATTACGCTTAGACAGCGCCAAACATTGCTTTGGTCATACGGTTGCGCTTGTTATCCTGAGTGAGCAAACGTGGCACCCATCTTGCCGACAGCGTTCTCATACAAAAAAATTTCTTGTAGGATACGAGCCACGTGGTCTTTTAACATGCCTACTATCTCAGCTATCTCGCGCACCTTCAATCGGCAGTCTACCAAAACGAGATCGTGGATTTTCGTCATGTTATCCTCCGTGGTTGCTGTTTTTGGGGCACCTCGGCGTGGCTCATCAAATACCGACGTGCGACCACGTTGAAATTCGTTGAACCAATTTTTGACGGTCGCCATCGAAGAAGAAGCGTCCCCATACACTGCATCGAAGCGCTCTTTGATTTCATTGCTGGCGTTTCCTTCGAAAAACAAGAATCGAATCACCGATCGATATTGCTCCTTTTCTATTTTTTTGAAATCAACGGACACGCTTGCTTTCACACGCTCTCAAAACAAACTACAAGTCCAATCCGGCTGAAATTTCGTCACTAGTCTACAGGAAGGTACGACAATAGTGTATTTCTCTTGCGATAGCGGCACCATATGGCAGTGAGACTAAGTACTTATTGGACCGCCCTCGTAACTGCCACTTCAACTGTATCTTCATTCTACGTTCGGTTCCTCTTTGGATTTATGGGATCCTCTGAATCATTTTCTTTCTTTGATTTACGTTGAGGATCTCCAGATCCGGGAAAGAAAGAGAAGAAATCTGTTCAAGGAAGTAAGTCATGGCAAGGGCTGGGTTATGTAGATGAAGGTTATGTAGGTGAGAAAAAAAGCTCATCATATACGCCTCTTGATTTTGATCGGGTACCACCAAGGCAAATAGTTTGACACCATTATCGAGTCATTTTCTGTAAAGAAATCAAGGACTGGATTAAAACACAAATAGTTGTCCAGAATATGTGTGGAACACACATAAAGTTAAGTGTTTTAAAAATTTCTTCAAAATAACAAATAACTTAAAACCTTTTCAATTTAATATTTTTAAATGTCTTTTTTCATAAATTATTAACAAGTACGCTCAGTAAAAATACATAAATGCATTCGTCTTACGTCTGGAGAAATGACTGATGCCCATTCCGATGACCTTGCAGATTCCAAGTTCAACAGTAAGGAATGATTCCGTGGCGAAAAACAGGTCGAAACAGGTGATGGGACAAGGTGGTAATAGCCAAGTAACTGTCCCACATTTTTTTAGAGAAAAAAATGCTCACCATATAAGTTTCTTCATAGGGTACCAAGGTAACTAGTTTGTCCCCATTAGCGATACATCGATAGATGCATCACTTTGAATCAAGCTGGTCCGTACCACTAGCTAGTCATTTTCTGTAAAAATATCAAGGACTGGATTAAAACACAAATTGTTGTCCAGATTATACGTCAAACACACATAAAGTTAAGTATTTTTTAAAATTTCTCCAAAATAACAAGTTACTTAAAACCTTTTCAATTTCATATGTTTAAATGTCTTTTTTTCCCCATAAATTATTAACAAGTATGCTCAGTAAAATTGCATAAATGCATTCGTCTTCTTACGTCTGGAGAAATGAGTGATGCCCATTCCGATGACCTTGTAGATGCCAAGCTCAACAGTAAGGAATGACTTTGTGGCATACATCCATTTTTTGAACACCCATTTCGTCAAACCACGTCTGTGCAAGCCTCGATGTGTGAATGGAGCAGTTGTCCTGCTGGAAGAGAAATGGGCCTTCCCCGAAACATTACCATAGAGTTGGGAGTGCAGCATTGTCCAGAATGTCCACATACATCTCAGAGTTCATGTTTCCAATCACAGTAACTAACGGACCCAGGACAAACCACGAGAAACACCTCACACCATTATGCTTCCATCACCAAACTTAACAGTCGGAACAATGCATTCACTAAAGAAACGTTTGCCAAACCCAGACGCGTCCATCCGACTGCCAGACTGATAAACGAGATTCATAACAGTTTTCCCACATCTCCACAGTCCAATGACGGTGAGCTCTACATCATTGAAATCGGTGCTTCGCATTCTGTGGAATGCTGTTTGGCTTGTGAGCGGCTGCACGACCATGAAATCCCATGTTTTTTAACTCGATGGACAGTCCTGCTGCTAACATTAACTTTTGATGAACTTTGGAACTCCTGAGAAATTTCCACCAACGAGGACTTGCGATTTTGTTTCACTACCCTTTTCAGAGTTCTGCGGCTGCTTTCACCAAGTATTTCGGTTCGTTTTTCTGCCGTTTCACTGCCTCGATGTTTCCACTTCACAATTACATCACTCACAGTGGATTTAGGCTTCTAAAGAATGTCCGCAATCTCACGAACTGATTTCCCACAAAGGTGCATCCCACTACACTGCCACGATCAAACTCACTAATTTCCTTTGACTTACTCTCATTGCCTCACAAACGCATAAATATAATCTGACAAACCAATACCACAACACTTATAGCTTTCAATTACGTATCAAATTGCGTCACTAGCCAGAACCACTTTTTTAAGGGGTGTCCGGATACTTTTGGTCAGATAGTGTATATATCGAAAATATATCGGTGTTTTTTTTAAATCTTCATCTGAACACAAAAATTAATGCATTACTATTTTCATGTGACATTTTGACAACCTTTGGATATCCAAAGGATCCGGGAAGTATTAGAAGAGCCTTTTCAGGGATCAAAGTTTTCCTCTAGATTGATTAACTTTACTATCTCAATATTTTTTGTAACTCTGACGTGGAGTAGATTGTCTAAGTAGGCGTGTATCTTTTGCAGTTTCCGTTGATTTAAAGAATTCGACTTCTCTTTCGTGCATGAATATATCTGGACGTCAGTTATCTACTTCAAGCGCAAGACCTAAAAAAAAGAAAAAAAAAAAAAAAAAAAATAAAAAGAAGTTTTTTGATTATGAAAACCTTAACTTTACAATTCGGGTTGGAGTCGACGAATTCAATACCTAAACAGCATGATAACCCTTCTTTCCACTTGCCCCCGCTGCTTTTATTATTTATTTAGTTGTATAGAGGGTGAGTTTTGGGATAATCGGAAGTATAAGAAAGAAATGTAAATCTTTTTCCCATATCTTCATACACTCATACACGTCTTGTGCTACAATTTCATGCCGCAATGAATCAGTATCGGAAAAAAGTAATGCATTGGTGTATTTTGATTTTATTTACGTATATTTATTTTATTTACTTTCTTATAATGAAAATTATATGTTAGAATTTTAGATATGTCTAGAATGGAGAAACCAGTGTAAATCGATCTATTTAATATACTAATAATACTAAATCTTTCTTTCTATCGAAAATACATCTGTAATTAAGGCACCCGACTAGGTTCGAAGACCAATTTTTTCAAAATTGATTTTCAGTAGAATTTTATTGTTTTAAAGAACATAAATAGGCTTAAAAAGTTATAATTATCAAATAAATACCATGCATTACCTCTGTTTTTGAAAAAAAAATTTTTTTTATTAAATTTTAAAAAAAATTTAAATTTTAGGAAAAACAGCATAAAAAAATATATTGGGCATAAAATGTTATTTTAATTGCATTGATATATTTATTGATCCACCTGAAGTGTCGCAAACCGCAGGTTAAAAAATATTTTCAAAAATAAATATTTAATAAGCATTCGAACTTCACGTTAATGATTTTTCGTCAAAATTACTCTATATTCTAAGCTAAAAAGTACTATAAAATGTGATTAAATGTAAGTATCTTAAAACCTGCGGTTTGCTACACTCTCAAGGGCTTATAACATAAGTGTTGCAAATTTCATTGAATTTTATATAATTGTTTTGGAGATATCACAGTTTTCGTTCAAAAATTATCGTGAAAATTTCATTCTTCAAAAAACACATTTAAAAAATATACTTATAAGTTACATAAAGTAAATATTAAAAAAACAACTTAAAATTCTCCAGTTTTGTATGTATATATAATTCCTTCTTCCTCAATTTTTATATTTCTTTTTTTTCGAATGGCCCTAAGTTTTCTTCTGCAGGTTTTTGCTGTTGGCAGTGAGTGACGTTTCGAATCTGCAATGCGCTCATTATAGAAGGTTTTTTGTCCCTGTACAGTATAATAAAACGAAATACCCATTTCATTTAATATGGAAATTAATCCCTGAAAGCCATTATTAAACTGCACAACAGCAATATAAGAACCTAAACGCAATGTTTGATGCTCAACGAAAACTTCTTTTGGTAATATCTGCCACAAAATTGCATTAAAACTTTCGTTTGGATTTTGAGTTTTGCCGTGTGTGTAAACATTTCTTTAAGAGATTTCTGTCACACAAATCCATATAAACTGGCTTTATCTTGTTAACAATATTTTGTGGCAGTCCCAAGGATTTATCCTGATACACAATATTAGAAGCTTTTGCCCGTTGAAATTACACCATCTTTCAGCTCCGACAGGGCACTGTCCATGTTTTGGCTGATGTTTTGATGAGCAACAATGAAAGAAGGCAGCAATACAGCAGACAAGTTCCCAATATTGCTTCGAATAGCAATTCCATAGTAATTCTGTAGCTTATTAATTAAACCATCAGTCAATTTACCTTTCCCCCCGAGTCTTTTATTTCTGCTTTTCAATTTTCGAAGCCTTGTTGCAACTCTTTTTTGAATATGCCCTATACATTCTAGCTTCGTAACAGAATCTTTCCCATAAATGTCCTTCACGGCATGAAAAGCTTTGGAATCACCATCCCCATAATAGTCAGTGTATCGTAACATTCTTTGATCTTCCGACCTTTCAAAAATTCGATAAGCCCCAACCGGTTCCATACTGGATGAAGATCCTTTATGATGATTACACCGTAATTTCATATTTTGTTGCTCCGTCTTTGAATTGCATTTTCGACAAAACTGAGATAAAGTTTCTAAGTCAACAGTTTTCCCAGTATCAACAGATATTGCACCAACACAACCATTTAGCGAAGAAAAACCACGACGCTGCCAGGTACCATCCACCGAAACAACACAATTTACAGTATCATGTATAGATTTTTTTAATTCTCTAAAATACCTTTTGCTGCGTCATTCATTATTTTTTCTCCAATGGAAGTAGCAGCACTGAGGAGTTTTTTTCTTGTTGGCGGAATACAAGCTTTGACAGAAAGGGAGGTAGATTCAAAACAGCACAAAGTTTTCTGCCTGCTGAAACACCTCTACCTACCAATCTTAAGCCATAAACAAAACGAGTATTGAGTTCATTCATTTTGTCTAACTTTTTAGAAGTACAAAATGCCGATATGAAACTGCAATTTTTGCAGTGCAAAGTAAAGTTTGAAGATAATCCGAAACCTTGAATCTTCTACAAGATAAAGGCTTCCTTCTATACACTTTTTTGTTGGGCAACACAATACAGCAAAAATACCAATTAAAATTTCCAGATCAATCAACCTGTTTCCAGTTAAATGTTCTGAAATATTACTTTCATCATTATTTACCTGATTATATTGCTGTAGCTTTAGTGAACTGGCGGTCATAATTTCTTCCTTGCATGAAGCAGTTTCAGTGCATGTATTTTGGTTTCCATGAAACTTTCTTTTACGGGGACGATATGAACGACATTTACCCATGATTTCAGGTAAAATAAATTTAAGATTAAATTAAAATAATTTAAATTATAAAAATAAAGCAAAATATAGAAAAAACAGAATTAAGATAGGCGCGACGAAGGAGATTAAATCTTGATTCCGAGCAAGTGGCAAAGTTCGATGGCTTTTTCGCCCTATGTTTTTTCTTGCTTAGCTATGAGAACTATTTTCTTCATTGTAGTAAGGGGCTCGACCACTTGACGATCTTGCTATTCTTGGAGGGTATTGATTAATGCGGATTCCTGAGAAGGTTGTGGAGTTGCGGTCTGATGGGGGGGGGGGGACTTTAGCTGGGGTTTCGATGCAGTAGGTTGACTTGAAGGTTTAGTTGGCTGGGTCTTGGGGTGACGACTTCAGGTGGAGCGGAGGTGAGTGCAGGGGCTTGAGATTTCAATTTCTCTAGTGCCATCATTTCTTTTTTTTTAATTCTCTCTTCCCATGCATTGACTTTAGGTGGGGGTGGTGGCTTATTTAACGGGTTCATTGGGCAGCCGGAGAAGTTGGCAGGGTGGTTGCCTTGGCAATGACAGCACGTGGCTTTCTTGTCGGTGTTCTTTTTGCAATCTCGGGTGAGATGCGGCTTGCCACACTTGACGCATTTCGGGTTTCGAGTACAGAATTCAGAGCTATGAAAGAACCCTTGGCAACGGAAGCAGTGCGCAGGGCCGTTTCTCTTGTTTAAGATTTCAATAATGATTTTCATGCAGCAAAGCTCTGTGACATTGTATACATCCCTGTTGCTGTCGTTCTTGGGGAGGGAGAGAAGGAACAGTGGCATCGGAAGGCCTGTCTTCCTGCTGATCATCACGTGGCAGTCGTTGACTGTGATTCCGAGGTCGAGTAGGCCTTCGATTATCTGCTGGGGCGGCATATCCGAGGGCATTCCCCTGATAACGGCTTTCAGTTCCTTCTCTTTACTCAGCTGGTAAATGAACGATTCCAACTTCTCTTTATCGATAAATTTTCGGATGGTGTGGTAAGCTTGCAGGGTTTGAGGGAAAACGTGAAGGTCTTTGCCTATGACGCGTCCCATGAGCTTTTGGCCTGTCATCTCTTGCAGCTTTTTAAGAAATGCAGCGTAGTTATTAATGTTGTCGATCGTTATTGGTGGCGGCTGGCGGAATTTTTGGGCAGCAGGGGTCCGGGGAGGTATTGGCTGGGAGACGTCTTCGTCATCGGCGGCAGGTGGGTCCTCAATTGCCAGGCCGTCGTACTTGTTAGCAGTTTGCACTTCAATTTTTTTGCTTCTTGCTAGCAAGTTCGGGAGGTGGAGTGGGGGTTTTCCGGACGTTTTTCTTCGATTTCACTTGTATGAAAGGGCTGTCTTCTTTTGTGACCTCCATTTCTTTGCTTGTTGTTGCGGACTACTGTGTCAAAGTGATCTGCTTCGGTGGTTTTCAAGTTCATTAGGTCTGCGGCGTCATCGAATATCTGACAGCTTTCCTTTGTAAACATTCTTCAGTTTTTCACTCTCAAAGTTGAAATTATCAATATTTTGCTGCAACTGGTCAAGCTCGGCGACGAAATTTGCCTTGGGATCTTTGAGAGATGAGATGTTCCGTGTGATGAAGGCGCTGGGCATTGTGGAGTGCTTTAAGTAATTTCTTCCACCCTGACGTAGTGATGGTGTTACCATCAAAGGAAACAGGGCACGTCTTCCACAAACGACCATGTGACAGTCTGTCGACTAGACGTGGATCTTGCGAGAGTCCAGGTGTTTTGGAGGGCGTTAGTTGTATATCGGAATTCGCCTTCCATAGAACCACTAAGGAATGCTGACAAGTCGGCATTCGATGGATCCGGTGTCGAACTGTCCTCGTCAACTGTGCAAGCGCCTTGATGGTGACGTCTTCGCCATTTGACGAAAGCAGCTTGAAGGCAGTGTCGATGAGGTACAAGTCGGCATCTCTCGAAATCTCGGGAATGTCACATGCGCCTTGTTTACGCTCGTCAAAAACGTATGAGCAAGATGCCTTTGAAGGAAGGGCGAGAATCTTTAACCTTTTGGCCGGTCCACATGGCAAAGTTGAAGGATGGAAAGAAAAATGCCTTGATGGCGTCGAGTTTCTGCCATGGAGTTTAAATGACGCTATATTTTGTGACCATCAGCAAATGCGTCGCTGATGGTTGTGCCGTCCTTTCTGATGGAAAAGCCTACCGGCTTGCCGAGGTAATTGTAGAAATCATTGTCGGAGAGGGCCTTGATCGGTACTCCCTGGATGAAAAAGGCGGATGGTCGGGAGCCAACCAGAGTGGAACCAGAGAGGTGAAGTGTTGTACATTTGGCTGTGTTAATGTGGAGGGCGATCTGTTGAATGGATTCAACTGTTCGGTTGAGGAGGTCCTGAAGCTGCAGTTCAGATTTTGCTAGGAGGCCAATGTCGTCCGCAAAGGCAAGGATTACCTTTTCTTCAGAGTCGCCCTGGACGCACTTGAGTGTGTCGTTAAGGACTAGGTTGAAGAGGATGCCGCTGAGTGGGCATCCCTGCTTGACGCCACAAAGAATGGGGAGGAGTCTGATGGACCTATAGTTATGCGATTGTATATTTTCTCTTTTTCTGAATTCGAGGAAGAGTGGCCATTTCAAGATCATTGTTCTGTTCTATGTAGGCAGTGGGTAGAACCTCCATCCACGAGCAAAAGTTTCTCCAAAACCTAAATAAAACTATTTAATCACGCATTTTCTAAATTCATTCAGGTGAAAGAGAAGTATACACTAGACTTGTGGAAGTTTTTTTTAAAGATCAGAAATTTTATTTATATAATCAAAATACAATTTGTAGATTTATGCCTAGAAAAACTATTTCTAACTACTGATCAGAGGATAGGAATGCAAAAAGTATTGTGCTGCCATCTGTATTGATTTTTATGAGTATTAGCCTCAATTAACGCGCATGTTTGTATAATAAATATCCACTGCCCGCATAGAGATTTTTTTTTATGTGGTTAGACACATTAGCCTCATCCCGTGAAAGAGTTAAGCGAATTTACTATCGAAAAATATTGAATTATATTGTCAAAATTCTCATAACCACGCAAGAAACAGAAGTTTTTTTTCATGCGACTGTTGTCATGTGAGTTGTACACCCATTATTATGCTGTTTGTTTTTGTTGAAACTTAATTTATACGAGGTGCATCCAGAAAGTAAGTTTGCCAATATTTTCCACTTTAAATTAAACGTAATTAGCCATGTCAATTGCGCATGCGTAACAGATCTCTGACGAATCAATCATATGCCAGCCGGACAGGTTCCCGCCTCGTGCCAGTAGTATACCAGCAGTGATTCCCCAAATGGAAGATCTTATTCCTTCTCCCGCCGCCTGCGAGGTTCGGTCGGCGAAAAAGTTCTTAAATGCTAAAGCATAGCGCCAATTGAAATTCATCGTCAGCATTGTCAGGTCTATGGGCCGAACATTATGAGTAAGTTGATGGTGTGTAGCTGATGCGGCAGTTTTCCGAAGGTCGTGAAAGTGTCCCATGATGCAGAGCGCAGTGGGCGACTGTCCCTCATTAATGATGATCTTGTCGAGCTTGTGCGGCAGCGAGTGATGGAGAACCGTCGCTTCATGATTACGCAGCTGAGTAGCCATTTTCCACAGATATCGCGATCCTTTTTGCACGAGATTGTCACTAAGCACTTGCTGTTCAAAAAGTTGTGTGTCAGGTGGGTGCCGAAAAACCTGACACCCCAACACAAAATTCATCGCTTAGGAGCAGCACTGACATTTCTGCAATGGTAACACGATGATGGCGACGAGTTCCTATACAGGATTGTCATGGGCGATGATACTTGGATTTCGCACTTCACCCCGTAAACTAATCAGCTTTCAATGCATTGACGGCATAGTGGATCTCCGGTCAGGACGAAATTCAAACAGACGCTGTCGGTACGAAAAGTGATGTGCACGGTGTTCTGAGACAAGAAGGGTATTGACTTCCTTCCGCGTGGTGAAGCTGTAAACGCTGACTGTTACTGTGAAACTGCGGAAATTGCGACGTATCATTCAAAACAAAAGGTGTGGAATGTTTACTGCAAGTGTTGTGCTCCTCCATGACAATGCTCGTCCATAAACGGCTGGACACACAGCATCTGTTTTGACTGAATTTGGCTTGGAGTTGTTCGATCATCCACCCTACAGCCATGATCATGCTACAAGCGATTTTCACGTTTTCTTGCACCTCAAGAAATTCCTTTCCCCCGGTGAGCGTTTTAGTAACGGCGAAGAGCTGAAGACGTCTGTCACACTCTGGTTCCATGCACAGGCGGCAGAGTTAGAGGGATACAAAAGTTGATTCCTCGATATGACAAGTGTCAATTTTGGTGGTGGCTATGTTGAAAAATAACTAAAACATTGCTATACTTGTGGCAAATAAATGTTTCTGAAAGTGAGTTTTTTTAAATAGGTAAACTTACTTTCTTGACGCGCCTCGCGTATAATAATTTAAAAATCTGTATATTCAGCAATTTAATATAGTACCTAGCACAATATCATTTCATTTCTATTATGAAACATGTTATACTAACTGGGCGACAAACTTGCAGGAGGGTTAGGATTTTGCAAAGACTATTCAGAATCATACGCGCGACTCAGAAGTTATATATTCTAAATATTGTGACAAATCCTCTTAAAACAGTATTTGAAAACAAGCAACTGAGGTATTGGGATGGATGAATATTCAAAAACTAAAATTGGCTTAAGCGTTTTGTCTTCCATCCATACAACGTCTATACAACTCCCCACTCTACACGAATATGTGCTGCTCAAAGTAATTTCTCTAAATATTTGGATTTACATTATTGGGACAGTTTCCATGGATTTAACCTCTAACTCTGGTCTGTGCAGTCGAAAATATTTTTGTCTTTCTTAAGGAAGTTGCTGTAAAACTTATTAAATATGTATCATACTTGTTTTTCCGCCTTGTGTAGCCGTAGCATGACTGGGCTCTCCTTTGCCGAATACACCTATGAGATACAATTTTAAATATTATATTTAGGCATTATTTGATCGGTCATGTGGTCCGGTTCACAGTTCTGAAAATCTAGCAACTTAATCATACCTAAACTTCCCTGGATTACCTATTGTCACCAAATGTTTTGTTTAGCTCATCTTTGAACTGATAATGTGTCGGAAGTGCATTATTTTCATACCGTTGTCGTGCTATTCCCTCTAAGAAAAAGTACACATTGTCCAGGCTGTATAGTCAGTTCGTCATATAAGCATCTACCGATATAGATATATATTGGTTAAGGCGGTCCGGCACGTCTATAAGCAGCCCATGTTAAATAACGTATATTTATGTACCTTTTTCTCGGATGAAATTTTTACAATAGGTTATATGTATTATTAATAACACTTTATCGGAGGGTTTGGTCATTTTGTTAAAATTTAGAATTATTTTAATTTTTAAAGTGTCCAATTTTTTCCTTAAAATTTAGAGTTTAAAAAGACCTTATCAAAAGATTGCTAGGTGCTATCAAAAGGTTTGCTAGATATATCTTGTTTTCTTCATTGAAATATGTAAACATGTCAAAAGTATGCTTTCTGAAAAGTTGAGAATCTTACATTAATTTTTGAGAGAAAGATACATAAAGGGAAAATTATTGCATAAAGAAAACACTCTTATGTAAAAATTTGTAATTTTTCCGAGAATCTTACCTTTTCTAGTATTTTCCATATGAAATATTTTCTTTACCCTCTGCTTCTACTACAGTTTTTTTTCCGTTATCTTTAGCAATCTAGCTCTTTTTTTGGATCTCAAGATTCTTTCGTTAGGCTACTCGAATCCTACGTAAATCTAATTTTTTGAAGCATGCCAATTATAACCTGGTTCAATGCTACAATGTTTTAAGATGATTAATTTTGCTACATAACCCATATTGAATTGTGCCATATTTTGGAATAACTGACCATATGGTGTTATTAACAAACTCATTGAGGCTCCCAGTCTTTCTATGTATAGACGTTTTTTTAGTAACATAGGATCAACTAGATCTATAAAAGTTGGCTTAATTCAATCTATGATCTTCTTAGAGCTTTTAGTTAATTTCAGCTTCTGCCTTTTGAAATTTGATATCTGCAAGAAACGATTCATGTCCAGGGTTCTCATTTGGAAGATGAGCATTTTAAGAAACTAATTACAACTACATTTGTCCGACCACTGAATCAGAATGAAGGCACATGTCTTTATACCATAATGGAATAATCCAGAATTTGGCTCCGAAAACTGGAAGAATATTCACATTAAATTTTAAATGCAGTTGATGCCGAGTTTTGAACCTATCCGGGCCCCTCGGGAGGTTCATCTTTAGATGAGTATGGGTGTCACTATTCCGATGTGCCCTGTGTGGTGATCTTTTCCTTTCAAATCTTTCCCTTTGAAATTAAAATGACACCCCATTAGTCGATGAAAAGTTACCTTAATTACACATCAGAAGACGAGGACAGGATTCTCTACGATGTAGATGAGTCAATGGATTTTCATGTAAAATCTGGTTTTATAAACATTAATGATACCTATCAGAAACCGGAAGAAATAATTTAAATATACTGCTTTTAATTTCTTGTGAAAATAATGATTAGATTAAATGTTACATTTTACATCATTTTCGATGTTTTATTTTGACTTAAAATGCAAGAGTTTTAGTAATGTAATATTAATCCATAAATTTTAAACACGGTTTTAATTCAACTACTTTTAAATGTATACCGTTTTCATATATCACATTTTAACATTCTGAACGTAAATTTAAGATTTTATTGTATTCTAAACAAATAATTGGCGCAGTTTAGCCGTAATCGTTTCTTGCCAGTATAAACACTACAAGCACGTCATTTGCCCTCTGGACCTGTGTGTCAGCAGACGAGTGTCTTACCTCGAAGCCAAGGGTTCTTGCCGACTTTGTGGCAATTTTGAATCTAGTTATAAAACTAAAACATAAATTATTTAAAATTGTAGAAGAGCACAATGTTTTCTGCAATCTTAGATACACGTCTGGAAGTTCCTTGGCTCATTTCACACGCTTGATTTTCAAAAGTAGCATGTCGATCAGTCTTCAGACACCGTCGCAATTTACGTTCCGCTCTTGCATCTTAGCTATGTTGCAGTTTCCAAGCGTTTTTTCCCCCCAAAGGTGTCGTTACTCCAACCACGCAAGAGAGACTTGTCATACCAGGACGGAAACTGACTAGTTTTTAAAATAATGCTGACCTTTATGCGAAAATCTATGATCACTCCCTTTTGTAATTCTAAAAATTCGTGGTTTTACACGTCACATGGCCTAAATTAGTCCTACGTTTTTAACTTATATCCACCTCACCAACTAGTACGAACTGTTATTGGACGTGTGCCGTTTATTTCAAATAGAAAAGTCAATCATGATGGTAACTCGTCCCTGTATTGGCTAGAAGAAATTACAGATAAGTGGAAGTTCTGTTTGTGAAATTGAAAACTTGAGCATTATAACTAATGCGTTTTAAAATTTGTATATTTAACTGCAGCGAGAATTTATTACTTTATTAAAAAAAATGAAATTACTAAAATAAAAAGAGCGTTATTGTCATTGGTAAAAAAAATATATTGCAATAAGAAATAAATTAAAGCGTTACAATAAATGTAATCAATTACAACATAAATGACTCAAATCTGATATGAACTCTTTAATATATTCCCACTTGATAGTTTCGTTCTCTAAAATTCATCGAAAAGAATACTGTCTCTAAAATGTTAAAAACCCATCTACTTCGAAGGAAGATTCGTTAACGTTCGTGAGCGCATGCGAACAGAGAATGCATTCCTGCTCCAACAATTGTACCAAGCATCATAATCGTACAGTATATTAAAAACAAATAACATTTTTCTTTGACATTCTGTTTATTATCCTGACGTTCATGCTGATCTGCAAGTAAATTTCTGTCTAAATTTGGAAGAAAAGTATTGTGCTGATTAACATTAAATTCTACTTTCTCATTGATGTATCGCACAGTTTCACTTTCAGAACCGGTTCGAGGAGTATCGAGTGCAATAACGCAATGCGATTCTTGGGGTAATGGATCTTCAGAGGATTGTTTGTTACGATCCGTAACCAGCTCGGTACCTTGTATCGTCTCTAAAGAAGCGTTTCCTTCATAAATGCCGTTCACACAAACCATTGGCTTACTCTGATTTATGCATCTTTGTACCTTCAGGGAGGAATTTAAAGATTTGCTTCGACTCAAAGGAATCGTTCGATTTCCGATTTTACCATTACTTCTACTGCGACTCATCGCAGTTTTCTTTGTCGAGGAGATTTTAACAATATTCTTTTGCGAGTTGATTTCGTTTCTCCCTTTAAAATCAACTCCCTCTTTAATAGACTGTTTTTCACATTTCTGATTTATACAACGCTCTTTTTCGACAAGGGAACAAGAACAAGCAGGTAGTTTTTGCGTTGTTTCTCGAAATAAAGCTTCACGTTGGACTCTGCTTTTATGTACATCGACATTTTGAACTTTTGAGGTATAAATGCTTTCATTGGAGGCCCCTAACCTGCGAGTAACGCTGTTTCCTATGTTCAGAGATTCAAGTAGTGTATGTCTTTTTCTCCAAATTTCCTCTTCAGAATCGGGATGTTCTTTTTCAAGATGTATGATATCCGTGCATTTTTTCGGATGTGTCTGGCCATCGAACGAGGGGCTTTCAAGATTGGTATACAAATGATATGACCCCTCATTTCTTGCTTGGTAGCGTGATATGGAATCTGAATCTAAGGATTCTGTATTTTGATATCCAAAATGAGTATAACTCGTGCGTTGTGGTTGCATTGTTGTTCTAGTCAAAATTTCATGCTGTTCTTCGGTTCCAATGCGATGAAAAGATTCGGAATGGTGTTGGTTTATCTTGTTTTCAGGCATCTAAAATAAATTATCTTATCAATTATGCATTATTTTATGACATGCGATTAATCACTACATTAATTTTATGTGATTAATTATTACAATTTTATTATCAAGGCAGATTGTTTTCTTGAAAGAAATAGCTTGTTTGGCAGTATGTGTGGAAAATGTAATAGTAAACAACGATAACTCGTTCTACTCGACAGCCTATACAATGACTCTTGACCTTCTGGGCTCGGGGGCTGTTATATGTAAAAAAGAAACTACGCAGTTTATTTAGATGAAAATAATTCAAAATATGTAATAAGTAAATATGAAATATATTGAAAAATAGTTTCAACAAGGAAGGCAGTAACTTGATTCCTCGTAGAGGTCGAGGATCCTCTTTCCCCAGGAGGACGTACGAGAAGGACCTTCTCGGAAGATGTTATAAAATTGTTCGCCTTCTCGAGACAGGAGAAACGTCGGGGAAGGATGTAGAGAAGGTCACATATCCAGCAACTTGTGCATATGATCCTCCATTTAGGGTTGTACAGTTTTCAAAAAAATTCCTGGTTCTCACCAATGATATTAAAAATATCCATATCTGAAAGTAGCACAAGATACAACAGAAGACTAAAATAGCAGCTTTTAGTAACAAAAGACTGAATAGTGAAACAAATGCAGGGAAATGGTTAAATCTTTAAAGAAATCTAATAAAAATAGTCTGAATTTAATAGGGTTACCGCAAAGAAAAAACCAGAGATTAACTAATATACGTTATCCTCATATATATATATAGTAACCAAATTACAACACATTAAAAATATCAATGTCACTATATTATAACGTTATCTCCCATCTTGGCGAACATCAACAATATGGCGCTTAGCCGCCCTATATAACAAGGAGTTACGCATTCAGTAAAATCCTAGCAGGACCCACTGGTGTTCTTTGGCGCCAATTTTTTTTTCTCCAAATCGTGCCAAATTGAGAAACAAGTTTTTCAAAATGGCGTCAAAGACGAAAGCTCTTGGAAACCGTATGTGTCGGGGGGGGGGTTCGAAAAGGTTCAAAAGACGGTTGTGAGCGGGGTCTGCGGTATGGCCATCGGGACGTCTGAAAACCGTTTGTAATAAATGTTTTACTTTAAAAAGAGGACGAAATGTGCTTTTTTGCAAAGAAAATCGAAGAAAGACATGCAATTAATCATTTTAAAAAGATAAAAACGGAGAAACCAATAAAATTCATTTAAAAAAGCACTCTAAAACCAGTATGTAGTACATGATTTACATTTTTTAAAAAAAGGACAAAATGAGCGTTTCGCAAAGATGAAATAGAGGAAATAGATGAAATTAATCATTTTAGAACTCTTTAAAAGGCACTTGCCTTACGCATGCGGTTAGTCTTTTTCGGGTGGTGGATTACACCCTTGCGATGGATGCAAGGTAGTCGTGGAAGTTTTCATCCACCATCTTGTGGCTGTTCGATCGTCGCCACATGTATTCTGCAAGGTAAGAATCAAATTGACCCTTGACATGCGCTTTATGAAGGCCCTTTTTTATTGCAGACCAGGTGCCTTCAATGGAGTTGGTCGCACCGGTCTCGGGATCCACAAAAGTCAGACTGTGGTTGACTCTTAAATGAACATACCCCTCATCCGAGAGGCAATCTTAAGACTTCCAACAGTCCGAAATTATAGTTCTCTTTAGGATACATTCATGAATTACCTTAATTCCTCTTTCGCTCTAGACTCAACCATACGGAAGAAACATTTCTTGCTTTCTCTCTGCACTCCTCCAAACACCCATTTACTTTCCCAAACAAACTTTCAATTTCAACTATTTCACCTACTCCACCCAGTTTCGCACTCTCTTTCACACATGCAATCATACATATCTCACGACAAAACATACCAGTCCACGACGGTATTCTTATTGACTTCATTGAAGTCATTCACAACGAACACGTTCATGCTCTTGCCGAACCAATATCTGTTCAAACGCAAGATAGTTATACCAAGCTTGCTTTCGCCAAACCAAGTGCCCTTTCTTACACTCCGAACGACGTCGTGGGGATTATCTTTCGACTGGCTGCAGCAACGCCATTCGTAGCCGTCAACCGTTCCCTTTCGCTCTTGCAAACTCATCTTTTCTACACTTAGGACATTCATACCGTGAAGCAATTAAATTAGCCTTAATACACCATTCTTCCCCTTTTCGCCCTGAAGCACAAAGAAACTTGTAGTCTCACTTTCAACTTAACAAAACCGGTGCGAGAGCAAACAACCTTCTCAAGCGAAATCAGGGGTAAAAAGATTCTAACGTATTCCAACAGCCAAAAAAGAAAGAATTTTTCTCCTAAAAAGGCGATATCTGTTTTACCCTTTTTAGGGTTGCCATTTTTATCGGGCGTTTAAAAATCCAATTTTTGGTGTGAAATTGCAGGGTTACCATATTGTCACCTTTATCGCTAAAATTTTGGCGACAGAAGTGGGTCCTCCTAGAATTCAACCCAAAATTTTACTGAAGTTGAAAATTAGAATCCGCGAAGAAAAAAAAAAAAAAATCAATTTACAGATACATTTTATTGCATCAAACGTATTATATTAGTCAAATTACTGGATACTATTAGTAAATCGATGTAACTGTCAGTTGAACTTCGTAAAAATTGATTAAGAAACAGATGCGTTTACAAACAACGCGAGAAAAGTAACTAAATGTTTGAATAAAAATAAATAACGCAATGTTTCTATTTTAAAAATCTTAAATATCTCTTCAATAAAAGCAACCTCACAGGGAGAGTGCACGGTCTTGGGATTCTTTTATTTAGTTCAAATTTTATATTATGGTAGATTTAGTTTCCCGTTTGATGAAAATACATGATTATAGGGGCCACTAAATAATTTTGAATATTTGCAATTGAAGATGCATTGCTATTGTTAAATACAGTTCCGTAGCAAACGATTACACGTAATTTGTTTAGCGTAGCAGCAACGGATCGGTGTTCGTCGTTAGGTGCCGGGTTAGAGTTCGTGGAGGGCGAGTAACTTCATTTTATGTCTATTTTTACGCATAAAGATACATAATGGGGGTTTAAATATTTTGGAAATAAAATGTCTCTAATGATTAGAAACTTTATAAGTATTACTTGTCCTTATCATTCGTATAAGTTCAGAGAAATATTTATTACAAAACATAATATTCTGGGAAGAACTGCTAATTAATCGTGTCTCGAAACAATTGTGAAAGGAAACAAATAAAACATTTATCAGATTAACAGAATTAGTATAAAAATATGACTAGCTTCTTACCCCTCATTCTGTCCATAGAATGGTGAAACTAGTCAAATAGCAAATGAAATAATTTCGAAAAGCATTTCGCGCATCGAATTTGTGCAGTATTACCCATTCCGTGTAAACGTGTGCTACATAATTGAATTTGAAGAGCGAATTGTGCATCTTCAATTGTAAATATCTAAAAAATTATTGAGTAGTGGTCCCTACATTCATATATCTTCAACAGGGAAACAATCTACCATCCTACAAGATTTGAACTAAGTCCATGACCCCAAGGCCTTATACTCCCCTTGTCAGTTGAATTAATATTTCTTTATTAAAAAATGAACTAATTACTAAACAAGACAACTTTGTAGTTAATTTTGTAGAAGTCTTTACATAATTGACACTGGTACAACTAAAATTTTTTCGGAAGAAATTTAATTATAAGGTTAAAACGAATTGAATGCAACGTCCTTTAAAAAGGAGTTGAATGCATTGCATTTTAAAGGGGACAAAGTCGATTCATTAAAAACCTTTTATTCAACGATTTTTTAAAATATATCTATTTTTTCGCTTGTAACCAATGCATAGGGATTTCGCAAAACAGTTTCTATGCTCAGCATATTACAAAATAGTAACCACTTAATTTTTTTTTGAGAAAAGTTCTAAAATTTATGAAAGGATTTTAAAATGCATCTACAATAACTGACGTATACATATAAAATTTGATTTACAAATACGTTCAACTATGTAAGCAATATTGGTATAGGATTTCTACTAACCTGATTGATGTTCGTAAAATATTTTTTTCTGAATGTTTATTGAAAACTCTTTAAAATATGTGTAAATTCTAATTTAGTTTTTTTAAAAAATAAGTATTACTCTCAAATTTTTTGAGATTATAGAAAATTTGGGACTAATTTGATTACGGGGGTAGTAGCGCAAAGCGCTGCTTGGCGTGATAAAGATCACTCCAAGCAGCGCTTCTTGTTGCTGGATTGGAATCCAATATGGCGGCCTAGCGGTAATTTAATGATACACAATGATTTTAAAGGATTGTTTTGTAATACATTGAAATGTATTTCAAGTAAAGGATATAGGAAGAGATTGAGAGAATAACCTATATCAATCAATAAATAATATCATTAATATGTAATAAAAAGTAACATGTAGTAATAATAGTATTATAAGCAGCATATAATAATCTTATATTATTTTATCGTAATTATATAAAATATTCATATAGTACGATTTAATAACAATTATGAGAAATAATAATCATAATATAATTTAACAGTAATTATAAAAAAGAATAATCGTCGAATTGTAAAAAATGCATAAGATTACTCGTATAACATAATTATAAATAAACATAATGGCTATAAATAAATAATAATTACAAATAAATAGCAAAATATGTAATAATATTTATAAATAAATGTTAAAAGAAACAATTATAAATAACGAATATTATACTATTATACACATTGTAATAATTCCATTTTTGTATTACATTATGAATAAAGTAATTCCATAATGTGTTAAAATTAAGAATTCTAATGACAAAAATAGTGAAAGCTTGCAATATGAAACTTGCACCGCAACGAATTCCATCGAATAGAGAACGTAAAAAAAAAAAAACCCCCCTTTTAAAACGTAAAATAAAAAAAAAAAAAAAAAAAACGATATATAGCGATAATTAAAAGTACAACACTTATTCTTCTAAGAAAAAAAATATTATAGTACTCACTCATTTTAGAAATATCCATATTCGAAAATAGCTGAGAATTGAACAGAAGATGCAAACAGTTGAAAAATTAAATTGAAAATGGTTAAATTTTTGAAGAAATTAGATATTTTTATTAAAATCGTCTGAAATTAATAGGGTTACAGCGGGAAAAAACCAATAAAAGTTATTTCTAACATACGTTAACCCCATGGCAACCACATCTCGACAGACGATAAAAATATTAAGGTAACCATAGTATAATGTTATCGCTCATCTTGGTGAACATAAACTTGGCTCTATTACTCCCGAAAATTGTAAAAAGAATAGTTTAGGATAAAAACATTTTATTAGGATTTTTGTAAATTGATTTGTACTGTGTCTCCCCTAAGGCAACTTCGTAATGTTACCATTATAAAATCACTTAGTACCTTAAATAAAAGTACATCATAGTCAAATAATGATTTCTTTATGCAGAAGCTAGAAAGTATAATTGCAAGTTTTACCAAACACAAAGTTGTATTTGTTTTTTCCGAAGTCTTAACATGATTGACTCTGATGCATACAAAAAGTATTTAGATGACATTGAAAACTAAAGCTGTTAAGCTAAGACATAAAAATTTAAAATAAAAAAATACGTAGCATTTTGAGACTGAAAAGTACTTTGAACCTTAAATAAATGAAACCTAACTTACCTGTGCACCACTTTCATATAATCAAGATGAATTTGTTTTGAAAGTTATAAATAAGTAGTTTGAATATAAATAATGGAGAATAAATTGTAATTTATCACTAAATTGAAGTATCCTTCAGCTTGATTTAAAGTTAAATAAAGACTGTTACTGTAAAGCGACTCGCAACACTTTAATCTGCATCTGCGCATGCCGTTCTTAGAATGGCAATTTATTGGTTTAACGAGAACTTATTCCTGACAAAAATATTTACGGTGCTATAACTGTACATATGACTCACGAAGCGAGCCTCCATCCCATGTCTGGAATGTAGAACAACAATATTTAATATGACAACAACATTTCATATGATATTTAATTTATTTACTTCGCTTGGCTCTTAAAGCGATAGCGTAAGGTAATAATTTTTTATTCATTTCTTTAGATAAAAAAGGATAAAAGAGAAAATGAATTACTCATGCTTCCCATGGTGGCCGCCGTAGCCGAGTGGTGATGGTCGTGAACTATAAGTTGACTTTGTTGAGTCGTGGGACCACTTAAGTCTCGCCGTATATAGGGCTAAGGCACTATTAATATGTATTGGATTACAATTATCATGATGGCGGGGTGTAGAAGTTTCAAAATCTGAATACGATCTCAGGTGTCCTTCTCGTCATTCGATTGAGGCTGAAATTCACTTGGTCTATGGCAAATAGTTCTCATGTCGATTTTAACGTTAATAACAATTCATCGATTATTTAGAAATTGGTGAAATTTTTTGGGGAAAAAAAATCACACTATTCACACGAATATTTCAAAATCAATTTTTGGCTACTGACTTCATATTTTGATTTATAGGACTCTTAATCCTCTAGATTGAGCGTCTTTGATTTACCTGAGTCAAGGGTCGTGTGTTAAAGAGTCCTGGTTCTATCAAATAGCATCACTCTGAATATTAAATACTGTTTCACATTAAATTCAAATTCTTTATTATACTGAGAGGTAGGAAAGAGAGTGCTACCTCAGTGCAATCCAATCACTCGAAAGGGGTCGACATGAGGTTCGTTGTTACACCTTTTTAGTTGTCGACCTAGTTATCTCACTGTGGCTGACAGTTACGTGCTGTATTAGCTGTATTAAATCTGGCATTTAAAATGGACGGAATTAATGCGGAACTGTTCAACAACCCATGATTTATGTAATATAAAGTAGTGCTAAATTGTTAAGAAAATTATTTTATAGTGGATATTTGTTGGTCTCTGAATTTCGTGCCCTATGATATTTCAGTGAAATGATTTTGAGGAGTGCATCACGTGAATAGGTAGGAAGGACGCCCACTGAAGTGTCGACCTTGTCATCTGACCGTGGTTTAAGAATATGAAGCATAATGATTATGGTTATGGGGATGTGGTTTTTCGAATATTCGTGTGTGATAGATGTTATATAACCTGTATAAAATGCTATCAAATCCAAGTTTTCTATACCCGTTCACTCATTGCTGTGGGCGGGGATGGATGTACAGTGTACCTACGACCCAATGCATCTGTAGAATATAAATTTAGGTGTCCTTGTACTGCTCTACCTTGTTTACGACGCTGAAATTTTCCTTGTGATGTATTTCAGTTACTACTTCAGAGTACAGTAGTGTCCTTGCAAAGGTATCATTTCTAGACAATGTGAAAAATTCAGTTAATGTTGGCGGTGGTGACATTGCTCTTGCACGTACATTTTCTGATTTAAAATACACAAGCTGTCCATTTTCAAGATGTACTGCTAAATGAACAACCGTTGGATATAGCTTGATAACATTCGGTAATGAACTTATTTTTACCTTGTAACTTCTGGTTTAGCTCATTCAGTTTCATTGTTATATCTGTTAGAAAACGTAAATTTAGAAACCATTGATCGTCCGAAAGTTCACTTACATAGTATGACCATGGAAGTTTCAATTTCTTTTCAAACTGACAAGTTCGAGTAGTTCTTCATTAATATTCATTTGACTATCGACACCTTTCTTAGCGATGCACAATTCTCACTCGAAATGTTTTCGAAATGCACTTGTTGGCAGAATAGTACCTCTTTTTTAACATTCAAGATTCTTATCTACTGTGGATTTGTGCTACCATCTGACGTAACATAGTATAACAACTATCTGCTCAACATCTTCACATTTTATACTTGTGTTACAGAATTACCGCATAAAATTGATTTAGATTTAGATTTTGAAATTTTTTATTTCAAATGCAAAAAGACAATTAAGCAAAGAAGAACAGTATGGGCGGTGGGTAGCCTAGTGGTTAGAGCATCGAACACCAGACCGGAAGGCCTGGGTTCGATGCCCGTTGTTACCAAATACCCTCCGAGTACACACGGAGTACGTGCTCGTTAAATCAGTGGGTCCGAAAGTCTTGTGGGCTGAATCACAAGTGCAGGGGACTAAAGAATATCTCCCTTCCATTCAGTTTCATGCCTAAATTGCGGAGATGGTGGTATCGCGCCATCTATCGTCCCTTCGGGGAATTTCGCCGAGCTAATTCGTATTGTCACCTGTATGGTGCTCAAGGCCAACGACAGGCGTACTTCTAGCCCCTTGCCACGATGAATTTCGTGGGCCTCGATCTCTACCTTGCTTTGGAACAGCAACATATCAAAACATGATATTTTTCCGACTCAACCGTTAATAGTCGAAATGTCTAAAATAATTTGTACAGTTAGAAACTTCAATCGGGCCGCATAAAGTATTCAGTATTGGACGCGGGTTAGGCATGCCTTACCTAAGGAATAGTTACTGGCATCATTGCGAAGAATGTTTCGTGGCATCACTGTTTCAAAACAGTATAACTAGTTAGAAGTTGTTTTAAAATTTGAAAAGAATTTTCTTATTCAGCTTTATCTTTGTGAGATTGCTGAAAGGTCTGCCTACCTCTGAAAAATTAGCTGTATGACGAACAAAAGATAGCAGGAATGATTGCAACTGCTTTACATTTTTGAAGGGGGCGGGGGTGATTACATTTCTCTGGTAGCAGATGTTCTTTCGTTGTCCACTTCCAGTCTTGAACTTGTGATATAATGTTCTGGATATTTCATTCGTTCGCTAGCTGAAATTACATTTACTACGATTTAAAGGTAGTTTAAATAGTTGAAGTCTCTGAAATATAGATAATGAAGACTTTTATCCAATGTTTTTGAAAATATTATGATTCCATCGCGAAAAAACGAGAATGTCACTTAGGCCACTCCGAAACTTGTCAATCATATTCTGAAATGTGGCTGGGTTGCTTCTCAAGCCAAAAGACATTTGAAGATTGTGAAAAGTTGCGAATGGACTGACAAATATTGTATTGTTTCCAACGTTTTTAAATCATTAAATATTTTTTGTCGATCCATCCGGCGAGCTAGGACCATGTTTACATCCATCGATAGCACTATTTAAGTAAAGAACTCGTTACTCAATGAAGCACACAGTGGACTGTAGATTTTTCTCATTCTGTTTATTCCGGAGGCTCATAGCCAACTGGTTCTATTTACTCACTCTTAGCGTGGGCACGCCCCCGCGCTAATCCTTTTCACTTCGCCGCATTTGCGAAGCGATGAAACACAGCAAATGGCGAGGCACACACAACACAATTATATAGACGTTCATCTTTTACCACATAAAACATATATATTAAAAAAGTATTTATTTACATCTTTTTGTAAATTAATTTTAAAGCATACAAGTAATTTTAAACATGCATTATTTTATAACTAAGAATTCTAAACGAACATTATCGCATACGTCCTTAAATTTAATTAATATTAAAATCTGTTAATTTTGTTTGAAAAAAATACTTTTTGCGCATTGTAAAATTCACATTTTTGCAATGCACCCAAGATTCCTTGGGGCCCATTTTTTTCGTGTCTTTTCTTAATGATTCCTAGCCATCCATTCCTACCTAGAAAATGGGTGTATGCCAATGCCTTCACAAATTGAAGAGCTTTCTCTATTACGAAAGGTCTAGAGATCGGAACATTTTTTTCTCGCATTGTGTGTATCCTCTTCAAAAGTGCCTCATTGACATCTTCATAGACACATGTTCTGTAAGGTATCCGACTTGCTTTGGAGACAATTTTCTGAAAAATATGACTTAAATAATTATTTAATTGTTACTTTTTAAGCAAGTATGTTGTGCAAAACTAAAAATATAGCAAAAAGAATTTGAAAAGAATTATTTATCAAAATATTGAGAAATTTAAACCAAAATATTACAAAAATTTGCTCTTTCGACAACAAGTCTTAAAAAAAATATTACAAAGACAAATAAAATTTTTGCAGGAATACAATTCTCTTCAATGCTTAACTATGCTGTCTATTAAAAAAAACTCAAGTTTTACAATAAAATTACGAAATACAGGTGTTGGACATAATTGGAATATTTCTGAAATTTTTTTTTTCCATACAAAATTTTACATTAAAAAATAACTTGAATAAAAAATTATCGTTAGTTTTTAGCAGAAAGCATTAATTATAATACAAAGAACAAACTCAGAAAATTTCATAAGATTATTTCAATTACTTTAAGAAATATCACTCTTACCATTAACCATTATGTATAAAAATAACATTCGTATGGAAATGCAAAATAAAGTTTATACTTACAATAAAACTTTTTAAAGATTTAGGAAAGCATTAAAACTCTTCATGTTTGTACTTGGTGCCTTTCTGAACCTCATACTTCAAACTTTTACAGTTTTGAAGGGCCTTTTTTTTACGAGACACAGAGAGAGTTTCTTATCTGGTATGACGCCCGTTCATTTAACATCAAGCCTTTTTCGGAAGGAGCAAGATCTGTTCTAAATGACGCCCACTTAAGTAACACAAATATCCAGGAAAATAATATCCTTGCTTTTCCACCCTGGGACATCCAAATTTTTAATTATAGTAACCCTTTTTCAGGCTATAACAAAGCAGGCACTGCTGAAGTAATTTATCATCAGCTCTTTTCTTTTCATCGCGTTGAGTTGAGTTTGGTGTTTTATGTGTGTGTGGCGCAACTGCGCCAAACATTCATAGCTCTGGACGTGAAAAGAAGAAAAGGAGAAATTGGATGACAAGATAGAGGGTTGAAAATAGAGAAGGATCACTGGGGTATCCCGGGGTCGTGACACCCGTGTTTACCAAAGATAATAAACTCCTTGGGAAAAGGAAAAGATCACTAGGGTACCTCGGGATTGTGACACCCGTACCCACCTAAAGAAGGTGAGCCCCCTGAGGGGTTTCCTTTTCATCGCAGTAAGTATTCTAAGTATATACCAGGCTACACGGACGGGTCGAAGACCGAAGGACGTGTTGGGTGTGGTGTTGTTTTTAACAATACCGTACTAACATACTGTACTACCTTACATAATTCTATGTCTGTCTTTAGTTCTGAATTAACTACCATTCTTGTGGCACTTCAACATATATTAGTTTCCAACCACCGTCATTTTTGTGTGTAAACTGACAGCATGAGTGCTCTAGAATCCTTACACTCTGTAACAGAACGTAGACACCCCACTGTGATGGAAATACTTTTACTTCTGCGAAAATTAGAAAGGAAGGGTTTTGATATAATTTTTTCTTGGGTACCTGGACACGTGGGTATACTTGGTAATGAACAAGCTGATAACGCTGCACGATCCATGTCTGATCACAATGTCTTAAGTATTCATCTAAAAGAAATACCTTTTTTAAAACCAATCTTTTAACTTTGACTGATTTGACTGGGGAAACTTCCCATCCACAAACCTTTTTGCATTTTTACGCTCTCTCTCTTTCTCTCAATTGATGTTTTACAAGAAATATAATTTTCTTAAGGATTTTAATTGTTATCTATAAAATTTTACATTTATACATTTTTAAATATACTTTGCTCAACTTTATATTTTACTTCTGACATTTTAAAATACATTTTTATATTTATATATATATTTATTGTGTGTATATATATTTAAAATTTTTAATATACTAACGAATGAGTGGCGCAGTATAGCCAAACTTGGCTCTTGCGCCAAAAAAATTAACAATCAATCAATTCTTATCTGGTTTATAGAATGCCTCGTTGAGAGTCAACAATTCTCGTATTGTCGAGGTACCAAAAATATCCCTTCATTTCAGGCTGTAATTCCATTCCTAACTTTTCAAGTAGTGGTAACAGACCAGCAAAACTAGAATTAAAAGTATTATTGCAATATAAATCCCTAAGCGGAGTGTTTGTAGCTCAACAGAGGTCTCTTTTGAAATTATACTCCACACGACGGTGTTGAAATTTTCATTGCAGTTTTGAGTTATCCCGTGAAGACAGTTTCTTATGAGATTTTGATCGCAAAGATCCTTATAAATCATTTTAATAGAGTTTATAACTGAATTTGGAAGATACGTTGATTTTTCTTTCAACGTATCTCGAACAAATTCTGCTCTCTAGTATTTAAACCAGCTGTTCGCACCTTTTTGTCATTGACCATGCATCTGCTTGTTTTAACCAGAGCAGCAATGAAAAGACTGCAATAACAGCCATTTTCATATCTTCCAAATTGCGAACATTGCTTCGATTTGCAATGCCATAATAGTTGTGCAACTTATTTATCAATTTGTCGGTTAATTTTTCCCTTTTCCCCTAGACTTTTTATGTTCTTTTTCAATTTCCGCAGAAGTTATCTAACCCTCTTTTGCACATATCCAATGTAATCTAACTTTGTAACTGAGGCTTTATATAGCGTATATGTTTTTCACGGAATTCAAGTGCTCAGAATATTGCAATTTTCGTAGATGTTTTGAGCGCTCAAACATTCTAAAAAAACACAGACAGGCTCCATATTTTCAGACCTGCCAGCAAAATTTGAGCACACATGATTTTCCTTCGAAATATTTGGTTTCTTCACCTTTTATATTCTGCAATGCAAAGGTATAATTTCCGTATCCAAAACTTTGTCAGTGTCAATGGATATGACTGTTGCACAGTCATTTAAGGAGGAATAGCCTCGACGTTGCCATGTTCCATCCACTGACACACCACAGCTGATAACTTTGTTTTTATCGTGCTTTACTTCCCTCACTTCTTTCGCAGCCTGAACATGTTTTTTTCAGCAACAAGTGATACGCGTTCTAAAATGGATTTCTCTTGTTGTCGAAAAGAGAACTTTTGGAAATGAATGGAAGACTTAAGTGTTGAACACAATTCTTTTCCTGCGGTGTATCCTTTACCCACAATTCTTAAGCCAAGGACCAAAAACATTAACAATGTAGTTCTTCCCAACTTTTTCAAAAGTAGAAAAGCCTTTTGTAACAGAACATTTACTAAATTTTACAGAGAAATTGGAACACATAGGCCAAATCTTGGGTCCTCAATGACCAGTAATCCAATTGAATAACAAGAAGGATAGCATAATATGGAAAAAACCAGGCATTAAAATTTTTAAAATATAATAATGCGGTTTCCCCATCATTTTTCGGAATTATTATTAGGAACATCTGTACCTAAAAGGAAGCTGCTCTCAGCTTGGTCGCACTTGCACTGGAACTCGAAGGCTCCAACTCACGCGATTGCGAGTGTAACTATTTCCCTGAAATATCTTCTTTTTTGGCCTCACTGATCTTGTTTTTGACATGAGAATTTTAATTTAATAAAAAATAACACTCTCTATATAAAACTAATAATAAAAAAGATGTAAAACGCAATTGACAAAAAGATGGCAACTCGTTCGAATGAAAACAAAAATTGCAATCATTTAACTGTTGCCCCAATTTGAAACCGAAATATATCTATTAAAACATTTATAAAGTGAAATACAGTTGGACAAACACAGCAATAATTCGCTAAAATATTTTAATTGAATAAAAATCGTATTTTGCGGTTGAAAATCAACCGAAAACTCACACTTCTGGTTTCGATTTAGGCTTACTACCCCAACAAAAACATGTATAACTTTAACAGACAGAGTTAAAAGAAAGATACATGTTTAGCACACACAAGCCTTTTAACCCTAATCTTCCCAATTTTTTAAATTTCTATGAAAAAATTATACCAGCTATTTCTCAAGTAATAATAAAAGGGAAAAATGTAAAAAAAAATTAAGCAGTTTTAAATTGAATTTCAGTCATTTTTTTTTGTTTGTTGCAACATTGCGCAGTAGTGCTATAAAATACAAAAAAATTTTATATCAGGATTTTATTATTCATTGTTATAAATTGCTTTAGCCCCTTACATACAATAAAAATTTTTAAAGCAGTTATTGACTTTGTTGTAACAAAGTCCTACTTTACACTTTTCGTACTCAGTTTGAGAACCTTGCAGTTTGGAAACTTGCACCGTATTCGCTTTTCTGACCATATTTGCCAATGATTTCTACCATCTCTACGAATGTCCATACATCGAACGGATTGGGCAGTCCTTTTGCATCTTTTAGTGTGAAACATTTGTTCTATTGAAGTATTACTCGGTCTTCCTCTTTTAGCATTTTAATTGTGCCTCATTTTGCATAAGCATGATGCGACTTCAGATTTGAATCTTTTAAATTCATTAGATTTTTTTTTATTTTCAGATTTCTTATCAGTTTCCACTCTCTTGTATTGTTACCATTTATTTACAACAACTAGATCTAATAAATGAAAAAAAAAATTAATTCTCATATACCATTTCTTGCTTCTCATTAATATTTTGTGTCGAGCTATTTATGCCATCGAGTAAGTTAACACCTCCTATATGTTTGTTATATTCTTCGATGACATGAGGCGTAATAATTTTTACACGATTTTTGGTTTTCTTGTTATATCTCATTACTCTTCCAAGTGGTTTTTCACCCGAAAATGTTAAGGCCATTATTACAGTTTTATTGTCTTTCTATGCTGTGACAGATTTCTACATCATTATAATTCCCAACAAACTCCATTGAATGTCCTCGTTCCATTTTATTGAAAACTTTTTCTGTAGGAATTTTGGAATTAAGAAATCTGTTCCTCTATTTATGTTTCCTAAAGAATATATCTCTTCTTTAGATAAGTATTCTAAAAGCGGAAAAGTATAATAATTATCAAAGTAGAGTGTATAATTTTTATTACGGCTTATAATTGCTAATCGTATTACGACATTTGCAGTAGCACCTAAATCTGGTTCACCCTTCTGCCTATACTTTTTATTAGTTTCTTGACCTGAATATAACTCTTTAATTTATAGGCAAAACCTGATAGCCCACAATTTCAAAAAATTCTCCCATTTATGAGGCTTCAATGGTAAGTATTGTTTCATATAATGTCTCACTTTAGTTGAGCATATTTGCTCAACTAAAAAGCATCTAATCAAACCTTTCATACACCATTCTGAAACCGCTTTCTTACCAAACACAGGCAACAGGGGAAAAAAAACCCCCCTTTTAGAATACTCATCATATTTATTCATGCATTCATTCAGATTTGCTCTAATATCATTGCTGGACTTCGTGCCAATCTGTTAAAATTTATGCGGAGAAAAATTAAATTTACTGCTAAAAAGGATTCTACAACGACAGAATTTGTCCTTTTCGGTTTGACCCTCCGAGGCACAGGTATGCCATGTTACTTTTAGCTTTGAGTTAGAGGATTTATTAAAAAATTCTCATACTCTCGGCTACATCTTAATTCCTGGCTTTTTTAAAAAATTTTTTTACTGTCCAGTACAATTACGTTGGCAATAAGTAGAAAGAAAAGTCCCTTTAAGTAACAAACTGTTTATTTCACAAGTAACAATAGATTAAAATGAGCGCACGTTTTACGAATTAAAATAAAGTCGGCAACATTAGTTACAGTTCAATGTTTAAAATCCCGGAACAAAGTCTTCACTTCTTGTTGACGATCGCGTCATAGATGAGATATATAGCTGCGGCAACTAAACCAGTACCTAGTGTCCCAAGTCCAATCAATAGCTACTTATTGTGGAAGTTGGGCTGGGGTGTATCAGGTGGGCTTGGAAACCCATGTTCCAGTTCCTCCAGCTCGGGAAGAGTATCTACAAGAGTGGAGAAAACTAAACTCTTAGTAGGACCATACGGCAATATGTCGTCTTGGAAAACAACTGAACATGGCTCTCTCTGACCGTTTCGAGGCTGATGAAGACTCCGATTCCACGGCTGGATTTTCTACCTGCATTTCTGCGTCAGACATCTGAAAAAGTGATATACAAATAAATATCGCTCGGCGATTTAGAAGAGACTAGAAATTAGATATCATATTCTGAAGAATCCCCATACCTTCAAAAGCATTCTCTTATACGTTTATCTTTCATAGGCAACTTCAGCATTTGTGTGCCCAATCTTTTTTTGTCCCATATTTTTTTAATGCCCCATCCCATCGGTATCTAGTCTTTCAATACGGAAATTGTACCGTCGCTTAAAAAATCTTAAGTCTTAATTATTCCAACACTTGTTGGAATAATCCTGTTCAAATTCGCCGTATTCAAAACGTTTAAGTAACCAGACTCAAGAGCTCGTACATTTGTCCTTGCGCTAAGTGACAACATTAACAGACATTTCACCCTACTATCTATCTACAACTTAGGATTTAAAAGCTGCCATCCAGATTGGATTTTACTGAGATCATAAGAATACAGAGCATAGCTTCAACAGAATGCACACTAACATGTTCCTTGGTTGCAATTTAGCCATTCGCGTCCTTGACAGAGCAGTCAAGATTCGAAGGTCCTGGCGGCTGTTCGTTTTTTTGCTTTCGGTAATCGTCAAATTAATGTTGGTGACTTACACAGCATAAGTCAGCCATCCACGAGCAGAGCGATTGCTGAAGGAGGAAGGATTCGTTCTGGGTACCTTCCGATCCGAACGCCAGTACTTAACCGATCACGCCAAGACGATCATCTTCGCGTGATGTTGGTATTAGTTCATACAGATACCACACCGCCACATACTCCCCTGCCAGTGTTTCGGCGAATAGGCGAACAAACGAGACCATATTCGTGGCGAGGATGTAAGCAGTTTCGTCACTTGGTGAGTTGCGTCATTCGTGCGTGACGGCTTGAGAATTGCGTCATTCGTGTATGAGACGACTTTGAGAAGTAACGGCTTATTTGCGTTAATGTTTGACGGCTTGGTTGCTTTTACGGTGGATACAAGATTTTGCCCATTGATTGACATCTTTTCGAATGTGTAGCCAAATAAATCTAGAAGCTATTTGTTTAACAGTACATTTTACACCAGGGTGAGCCAAGTTATTAATTTTTTTAAATATGTGCATTCGAAGAGGCTGAAGTATAAATGGACGAATGTTTGCAGTTGAAATATCACACCAAAGTAATTTACCAAAGTCGAGGGGATATTACTTAAAATTTGAGGACGGTTTCAAGTGCAGTTTATTAAGTTCTTCATTATCAACTTGTGCATCAGCAATTTTGTCATAATCTATTTCAGAGATAGATTCAATCCTGGATAATGAATCTGCAACTATATTTTCTTCTCCACTAATGTGACAAATATTTGTTGAAAATTGTGATATATACTGTAAATGACGTAACTGTCTAGGTGAAGCTTTTTCGTTTTTTTTTTATAAAAGGCATATGTAACTGGCTTGTGATCAGTATAAATAATAATCAGTATAATTCGTCCTTCAAGAAGGTGTTTAAACTGTTTGACGGAAAGATATATTCCTAATAATTCCCTATGATATGTACTGTAATTTTTCTGTGCTTCAGTTAATTTTTTAGAAAAAAATGAAAGTTTATTAAGTTCTTCATTATCAACTTGTGCATCAGCAATTTTGTCATAATCCATTTCAGAGATAGATTCAAACATGGATAATGAATCTACATACTATCAATCGTCGCTAAGCCTCGCGACACCCGTTGACCGAAAAACGTGACCTCTCCTCTCGTTCGTAAAACGGAGCCTGTCGCTCAGACGTCTCTCTCGCTTCCTGTCGCTCTTTCTTCTCCCCCAAAACCCACAGTTCCGGGAGGGTTGAATGCGTATATTTTCTGGTAGCGCCATCTATTGGTGAGGTTGTAACCTCACTGATCGGAATATATTTATATTCCCTAATACTTTAAATCCTACATATATATATATTGCTTTTGACGAAAATACATTTTTTTATTTTTTTTCCTATAATCGGTCATGTAATTTGAGTTATGGAAGTACAGTAGAAAACTAACTGCTACCAGCATTGACAAACCTATTAGAAAGCCATCTAAGTTGGTTTCAGCCTTTCATATTTCCAATGCAAAAAGATTCAAGGAATTCCATGCAATACTCAGCAACTCCTATTATTTCGATTAAAAAAAATAAAAAAAATAGAATCAAGACTCGAATGCATGGCTGAATTTGCATATGTTAAGCTATGATGCTTCTGAGCATGAACAATTACTCGCCTCTTAGAAAGAATAATAAATTTTAAAGCACCCAGAGATTCTCTTAACAATGTATTTACTTTTTTTATATATATCTTTTTATATAATAAAACTTACGGAAATCAAAAGTGCAAAAAGCGAATGTCAAAAAATCAAAACTTCATAATCAAAAGTGCAAAATGTCTATTCAGAATAAAACAGAAAATTTAAATTAAAGGCTAAATAAAAAAAATAATAAAAAATCCATTTACACGTACCCTGAGTTCCTGAAGATACAGCAGTCTCATACTCGTAATCGCAATCGAATCTGCATGGCAATGGTTCGATTAGTGCACCCATAGCAGCCAGCCGTTCATCTAACGATGTACACAGTAAATTAGGGGCTCCTCCGCCAGTTTTAAATATTTCTATATCGGAGTAATAATACTATCTTCTTTCTTTCATTATCTTTTGCCTTTTCTAATTTTATTCGAGCGTCCAGAAAAAGCCTAAATTCCTTTCATTAGTGTTTCCCTATCCCTATCGCACTTAATGAATATTCCCGAGGTTCTACTCCCATTTTTTTAAAGCATTTTTAATTTAGATACATTACCATCATTAAAGGAACAAAAGCAGTGTGTTTCAATCTGTTTAAATGTTGTGGAACACGTGCCCAAATGACATGAAAACTTTCATTCGGGTTTTGTGTTTTCCCATGCAAACATTTTTTCAACAGATCAGGATTGGAAAGATCTCTAAATATAGGACGCATTGCTTCTACAACAGCGACCGGTTGTTTTATGTTTGTAAGACTTACCTACGGGGCTATATGTGGCCGAGAACCAGCGAACGGAGTTTGCTGCTTCTGTGATCCTAAAGTAGAGAAAAAAAGAGAAAGACAAGAATCCACGGGCAGGCCGCGGAGGGGGGAGGGGGAGGGAAATACCCTTCCGACCGGAGGTCGAATCTTACCTGATGCTTCGCCTTTTTATATCCACACCATGAATCTTCACCGACGGTACAAAAACCATGTTGAGGATATTCATCAGTTGATAAGCTTATGCAGAAAAATGGCTCAGATAGCTTACCGCATATTCTGAACACTGCTGTGATTTCTCCGAATAGTTGATCCTTAGTATGACTGTAAGTTATCTATTTCATGTGCAATCAAACGATTTTTCCCACTTAAACACTTACCGTCTGAAAAGATTTGTCCGCGTTTTATTACATGGCCAATACAGTCCAATTTTTCAATTGGATATTCATTTCCATAGATGTTTTTCTTTTTTACCGCATCAAATGCCCATCTCCTAAGTACGTAATATATCGGGCATTATGTAAAGATGATGACCGTTGAAACGCACCTTGAATTTCCATCACTCCACTAGATCCAACGCGTAATTCCTTTTACAATCCTTTTCATGAAAAGGCAAGTTTTTACAAGTACAATATTTCGAAAGAATATCACCTTACCTGTATCAATGCTGGCCACAGTAACTACACCATTCAAAGATGTGTAACTACGCTTCTGCCATGTCCCATCTACAGCTACCGCAATATTTTTGTTACCTTCATTTTTACAAATGACTTCCTTCGCAATATTTTGAATTGAATCTTCGTAAACAGGTTTGGCAGCATTTAAAATTCGTTTACCGTATGGAGGAAACTTTGTAGGTGGTTGCGGTAGATTCATTATGCGGCAGAACATTCTCCCTGCTTCTGCACCTCTTCCAATTGAACGCATAGCATACACAAATCTGGTATTTATTGTAGCAGTTTGCGTTCCTTCATGAAAATTTGAAGAAGAGAATTCTACATGATATGGACAAGCAAAACATTTCAGGACAAACGTAATAGCCAGTCCAGATTTACCTTTTGAAACTTGCATGTCTAAACCACTGATGCACATTTTACAGTGAACTTTATTCTTGAAAACAAATGGAAGAATATCCAAATTCATGATTGGATTAATAATACCTACGTTATCGTCAAAAAAAAAGAAAAACTTCCATTTAAATTGGGAATTTTCTTTTGCATACGGCTCCTTTGAGTCATGTGCATGTCTTGCTTGAGCATTTAATTTACTCTATCAGTGGTACTTTACTATTAATCGTATTCTTACGTGGATAATACTTACTTTTGCGTTTCTTGAAAACCTTTTAGATTTTGGCATGTTTCAAATAAAAAATTTCAAAATTTTTAAATATCTATAAACGATATCGCGAACGATAAAACGTGTTCTAGAGCACCAAGTTGAGTTCAGTTCAGTACAGTGATAACACTGTAAAATTGGTAACTTGGTCAGCGCCTTATGCTCCGATGGAGAATTTGGATTATTTTATTAAATAGAGGGCAAGAATAGGTTAAGAACCCTAACAGTTACACTTACAGTTATTCTACATGAAATTTCGTGGGAATAAATAAAACCGATAATGGCTTTTGAAAAGCATCCCAGTTTTAAAAGGCCAATATTTACATTTCTATCTGTCAAAGTGGGCGTGGCAAATCAGTTGATTATTTAAAAAAAAAAAAACATTTTAAAATACTTCTAATTCATAAATCGACTAGTATGGTTATATCATCGGAAAGGGCTTGATTTGGAGATTTTAGAAATATCAAAATTGATTTCCCGGTGTTTATCCTACTAACTGACCTTGATGCGACGTTATCTTGAGACTAAGAAAGAGTAGTGTAATTTCTGGTGCACCTAAATGAAAGAAATCTAGGAGTTTTATGTTTTTATTATTTTTGATATGAATGACTAGATAGCAAACCTAATACTATTTAAAAATTATATAACATTTAATCACCCTGCTTTTAATCTTTTTCTCCTTTTTCAAGTTTCAGTTCTCTCTTTTCACATTCTTTAATCCGTTGCCATTGGCTTAAAAGTGTTTGTTTAGAAGTGTAGCTTACAGACTCATCCCTTTAAAAGAATTTTTTTTAAGAAATTAACTTTTTTTTTCAAACAGAAAAGTCATACCAAATTACGGAGTGTAAAAATAGTAAGACACATGAAACAGAATGAGCTTTATAGGCATAAAATACTCTAAAAGAGTAAACTACTCAAATGTATAATATAAAATAATATTTTGTAAACCATAGTTTTTTTTCCATTTTAAGTATAAGTAGCACAATTGATTTATTTAGGCTATCTAAATTTTTATTTTCTTTGCCTGAGCGATGTGTTTAGAGAAGTCCCCAAAGTTAACAGAACTAGATCCCAACTCACATTCATCTTTCATTAGTACTGAAATTTCTTTGCATACAAATCAATAAATTGTGATCAATCTGAATGATAAAGTGTTTACCACCTAAGAAGTATAGTGATGTCTTTAAGAGTGTATATGATGTTGCCGAATTTTCTTTCTGTAGTTCCGTATCGTTTTTCACGTTCAGTAAATTTTGTACTCAAGTACAGTACAGGATGTTCTTCACCTTTGTAATTAATCTTGGAGTCATAAGCACGACAAGAAAATGGAAAACTGTACTCCAGAATTGGGCGAATGAGCGCCAAATAAGTATTTCTAGGCTTCATCACATCACCTCTCAATCAACTACTACAAATTTTACGGTGTTGAGGCCCTTCTTACTAACTATATTCTTTTGGCAAGATATTCGATGCGCATGTGACTCAAGAATTCAGTGTCTAAAATAAGCCTTAAATATTTAGATTGTTTCTATCTTTGATTTTTTGATAATATATGGTATCAGTTGACTTGGTATTGATACTGGTGCCTTTTTGTTGTAAAAAGGTATAGATTTAGAGGTGTTAAAAAGAAGTTTTAGCTTTTCTTTAAAGCTCGACAAAGAGCTATCAGTTATTGAGTTTCCATTCCAATTCAGATACATTTAAAACCAGAGCTCTCTGTAGAACAGAGAGTGTCATTTAAAATCATTCCCATTCTTAAAGAAGGCACTTTCTCTACACGAACAAATACACATACAGAGAAGTTAAGGGCTAGAACTAAACCATGTAGAACGTTTTGTCTGAGTCCTTGTATATCGTAGAAAATATTATCAACCTTTTACCTGATGTATCTTTTGTGTAGGAAGCGTGAAACCCCATTGATAAACTATCTCGTGAAATATGTTGAAGGTATCATAATTTTAAAATTAATTTCCGCTTCCGAACTCTTTTCGAAATCTTCGATCGGTTTAATAAGGTAACCACTGTAAAACGAGTATATTTTAAATTTTGAGCGTTCTCAATATTTTGACTAAAATACAGGACTTGGTCTACCTTTCAGAATACGAGTACCTTATTGCTCGCATGACATTGGTTATTACTGTCCACAAGGTATTGGATTCTAAATACCCCCATTAATTTACATGTTGTACCAGTTACACTTATAGGTGTAAAGTTTTCGGGAGAGTAAGTCTTATCAGTTTTTTTTACTGGAATTACGGCGGTTCTTTACATTGACGAATGTATCCAATTCATTTTCCCTAGTCAGATTGATAATGTCAGCCAGCCTTTGTTTACTTGTACCAAGTCTTTCAAGAATTTAACTGTGAAGACTACATATCCTATACACTATATCCTATACACTTGAATATATCCTATACACTATAGCTTCGAAACTGGCTCCTTCTCCTAAATGTCCTTTACTACATCAAAAGCTTTGGAATCTCCAACCCCATAATAGTCATTGTATCGTAACATTCAATGATTTTCCGATCTCGAAAATACGATAAGCCCCAACCGGTTCCATATTGGGTGAAGATCCATTGGTGAAATTATCGAATCGGCCATCGATCCGCAAATTTTGAAGAATCGCTAATTTTGCGCGTTTTTGCGTGTTGTGTTTTGGAGTAGCAACCCTACCACTACATGCAACGCTGGAGCGCGAAATTCAAGAAAGTGGAAGGGAAATCATTAAAATATAGCATTTTTGTGTACTGCTTGCTCTTGTCAGGTTGTTTTACTTATTGTTCCTACAACTTGTTGCAATTGTGGGTTCAGTTTGTATCTCTTATTTTATAAAATTAATTTTCGGGTAAATTAATACTATATATACTAGTATATCTTAACAGAGTTCACTTCACATTTTTCAATTTAAAATACATTGAGTTAGTATTACTATAGTCTGTATTTTCTTTTTCTGAAACTCTAGACCTTTACTTTTAGTTGCAGATTGTATTGCTGATTTTAGTTTTTTTTGCTTAACTTTTTATGTTACTTGGTGTTACTATTTTAGTGATGTTGTAATTGGTAAATGTCAGGAAATTTTGAACGCAAAGTTATGAGGAACATTTTATCAAAATAGATCAATGTTGTAGATACAGTACTGCCTACTATTATTTTGTTCATAAATTTGTGAATAATGACTGCCTGTTAGAATTTTTAAGATAGACGTCTTTGCAAAAAGAAGTTTGCAGGGTAGGAAATGCAATGACGTAAGCTGAGGGTATCGAAAAGGACTGTGTAAGAATGCTGAAAATATAAAATTGCCATATCTGGTTCAGTTGCTGTATAAGTTAACTTTTGAAAACATTTTTTTACCACATTTTAAAAGGCTTGAATAAATGATACTTGGAAGTTTTTTCGCATCACATTTCTTGGCAGACTGAATAGTTATAATAGATGAATCAAAATTTAAGGAAAGGAAGTATAATAGTGGCCAGGTTGTAGGAAGACTGTTTTTGGTTGAGTGGAAAAGAGATCACGGAAGTTATTTTTAGTTAGTGTTCTGAATCAAACCAGGGAAACGTTGATAGATCATGCTATTAAAGAAATAAAACTAGGAACAACAATCCATTCTAATTGTTAAAAAGTGTATTACTCTTAAGGTTGGATAAGAACATTTAAAGAAAAATCATTTATTGTATTTTGTGGATCCAATCACCAAGTGTTGCATGAATATTATTGGCACATGAAAAATCTTTGCCTACTAACAAAATTTTATGATTTTCTTGGGATCTTTTTGTTTAAAGAATTGGTGTAAGTAAAAAATTATAGATTGTAATTTTTGCAAATTGAGTAAATTAGGGAAATTTTTTCAATGTAGTAAATTTATATTCCATGTATAGTCAAATCACTCAACTCACCATACTCTCAACTATGTAGTTTCTTTTCTAATTATGAAAATTGAAAAGCTAAACTATATATATATTTTAATTATATTTACAGTTACATTCACATTAATTTTTAACCAAAAAATAAATTATAAATGATCCAATGTAGAAAGTAGTCTACCAGTTCTAACTTAGATGGATAACTCTTCAATTTCTTTCCATATGCTTTCAAATGGAATCGAATTTGTTGCTGGAGTTTAATTCAGAAGCAATTTTTTTACTACCTTTGAGTGCTTTGTATAATTATGATGTAAATTGCCTAATTGTTGTTGTGTCTTGTCAATCGTTCTTTAAATGAAGTTGTGTAATGAAAAACTGGGTAAAGCTCTAGAACAAACTACTTCTGTTATTGGTGCCAAAAATTTTTTGCCTATTGGAAAAACTCGTGTCTTTCAGAATGGCGTCAGAGACGACAACCAAAAACAGAGACATATTTATATTTTTGTTGCGATTTCTCATCACAGAAACATGTTCCTGAACAAATTTTGCTCGCCAAGAACGGATAATTTCGCTTGGTAAGGTTGGCATTTATGCTTGCTCCGAGGGCTTTATTTTGCTCATTAAATTCGGTCGCAAGTAGAAGAAAAGCTTTCCTGGAGTATCTGATGCAGGTCCAGGATATATTAATTATACGGAGTTCCTCTAACCCCAACTCTTTGCTGTTATTATTATTTACATTTAAAATTAAATCCTCTCGCTCGATACAAAAATCGTTACAATCTTTAGAGGTATTTAAAGTATCTTAATTTCTTATGGGCATCTACAACATTAAATGCACTCAAAGAATCAAAAGAGTTTGCACTAACCTGCGAATTGGTGGCAGCGTCTGATGTACCCATCATGTCAAGAAAGACAGCTCCAGTGGATCTGCCTCTCTGAAATCCAGCAGTAATTTTTTCAGTTAGTCCAGCAGTGGGTGAAAGGTGGAGAGATTCCTGGTGAAGCCATATTGATTAGGATTGAGAAACTTCGTGTCATTCGTATAAGTTTTCAGTCTTTAAAATTATGTACTCAGTAATTTTGCTGAGAATATTTAAGAGGGATATGGAACGATAACTAGAGGAGTTGTGAGCATTTTTATCAGGTTTTTTAATTGGAAAGACAACAGCAGTTTTCCAATTATTTGGAAAAAAATCTAAGGTATTAGTAATTTCCTTATCAATTGGATGGCTACCATCGCCAGGCCTTTTGTTTTCTGAGAAGTTATCTTTTAACGTTAAAGCAAGAATATTTTTCTTCTGCTCATCATTTTTAGCGATGCCAGAAGAACTTGAAAAGGGAAGAAATGTTAGGTCGTTTTTTACGAAATAATTTTTGACACTGCCAGATACTATTGTCGCGAGTGTTTAAAGATTCAAGTTTACTTTGCCATGTTTGTTGAGTTACTCTTTAATTTTTTCTTGTAATCTGTAGTATAAAATTTTGTGTGCAGGTTTTAATGTGTTGTGAAAGTGCTTTTTAGCTCTCTTCTTTTCGCGAATGAGTTCTTGGATGTGGTTTAGAGTGTAAGTATGCTTCTTGTTTTCTATTGGCTTAGAGGCGAATTGGTGGGCGGAACGAACGGCAGAGGTGAAAAGATTGATTTTCTCTTCGAGCACAGTGAGGTTTTTGATGCCGGTGAAATCAGAGAGATGTACCGACGAGAATTTAAATTATTTTTAAAGGTGGACCAACTGGTAGTAAATGCCCTATGATTGTCGTTGTGTCTTTTATCAACTGTCACTGTCGCGACTTAAATTGCGAGCCAAATATTGTTAGTATCGAGAATAACAGACACGCATAGCGCCCATTGGCGCCTCACAAGCTGAAACAGAGAGAGGACGATGCAAGTGCTATTGAAGTATCTTTCTTCAAACATAACTCAAACTAACCTTACAAAAGTGCTTTAAATATGGTTAGTTGCTTTGGTTTGTCAATTTTTTTTTCAACAAACAAAAAGTGAGTAAAATTATACACTTTATTTGATATTTTGTAAACACTTTTGCTTTATTTCAAATACTACATACTTTATATACATTTGTTGTCATTAGTGTAACTTTGGAACTCTAATGATCAAACTGAAGGTTATAAGACAGCATTTAAATTGCTTTTGTGCCAATGCAGTGTTTGAAAAAATACAAATAAAATATAAATAATCGAAAATCTAAATAAACTCGCGTAAACAAACCAGTGGTAGCCTAGCAATCGTGGGTCAGTTAAAAAGCTTGTGTGGGTCAGTGTTTGACCCACGGGTTATAGGTTCGTCATCACTGGACTATAATGTGGTATGAGAAATCGAGAGAGACAAGTGACTCAATATATAGTGCCTAATTTGTGTAGTGGGGTAAGCATCAAGAGACCCAGCCAGCATCGTTTTTTGTTATAAAACCTCTTACTATTGTGTAGATCCATCTATATACTTTAAGGCGTGTTGGAAAGCTAAAATCTTATTTTTTTGACAATTTGAGATTTTTACATTTTAAAATTGTATGGATTTTAACATTTCTAAAAATACTTTCCTTTAACCTCTAGGGTAAGTAGAAGCCCTTAAAACCTATTTTTAATTAATCGTTGAAACTGGGCCACGCCCATTTATGAATAGCCGAAAAATATATAAACAAAGTACTTCACATTTTTGCTTAAAAGTTGAACTGATATAAATCAAAACATATATCTATTATTGTAAATTGAGCATTTTATTTTTTTATTTCCTAGCTGATTAGAAGTCTCACTGTATGCATTAAAATCAGTTTATCTCAAAATCTAAATTTTGATGTTCGATGTACCTTTCTGAGAAACTATTGTTCACAGGGGTTTGTAAATTTTTTATGATATATTTATAATGATGGTTAATATATACTGTAATGAACTTTTTTGTAAAAAAAAAACTTATTTTTTACAAATTTTTTATGTGAAAAATGGATCAAGTTTCTCAATGTTTGATAAAATATTTCATAAATTATTAAAAAATTCAAAATTAGCTAGAAGCTCATTTCAATATTATGAAAAAAGTGTACTTTAATTGAATGAAAAATTTCAAGCATGTACATATAACGGATTTTGAGAAAAAGTGCATCGAAAACAGCCAAATTAACATTGTCGGTATAGAGAGAGGTTTCCAACTCTTCTTAAAAGATTGATAGAGCTACATACACCACATGCTTTGTCTTGGTTTGGGAACTTAGTTTCGTTCTCTCGTTTTTGAATGACAAAATATTTGTTTCTACTTTTTCAAAAGTGGGATAGTGTTGACTTTATATTCCTTTGAAACCAAAGTATAATTCAATCCTTATTTGATTGTTGAAGAAAAAGAAACTACGATTATGAATCAACTAAAAAAATCAAAAAAGGACTTTTCTGATTTGGAGGCAAGTATAAATTCCGATCTAGAAATTCCAGAGGGTTTACTCGTTGTTCAAGAATATGTAAGAGTAATAGGTTGTCCAATGACCACGGAAGCCACGCACGCACGCACGCACTACGATTGTGTGACAACAATATTAATAATGAAAGGATTGTCTTGGTCCATAAGAATATGGACAAGAAAGTAAATTCAGACCCTGGCGTAGAAGAAAAATGTCATAGCTGAGAGGTTGTAGTGCCTTACAAACTTAAATAATGGATGATGATCAAGTGTGTACTTGGATCAAAGCCGGTTATAACGCCAGCCACTCGCTGAAATAAAACATCACACTATAAAAGAATGCCAACACTTTCTCCTCCGGCGTATGCAGTATCTGTGGAGATAAAGATGACAGTAATAGAGGTCCTAGTGCTAAAATTGCCGGAACTTGATAGTCAGTTTGAATAGTATACGGATGCGAATAACCGTTAACTGTTTTTGTTGTTGTCATGTCCTTCCCGAAGGGAGGGAATTATTGTTGCCAGAGCCTGAGACAGGTTGGACTTCTTTACAATAGATGGCCACACCACCTATCTCCTCCTCCACAATTTAGGCATGGAATTGGAAGAGAGGGAAATATTCTCCAGCCCTCTACACTCGTGGTTTTTGCTGCGACCGCCCACAAAACTTTTGGACCCACTGATTAACGAGCACGTACTCCGTCCTCCGTTAACTAATCTGACAATGTGTAAAATAAATAAAATTTTAGCTAACTAAACATTATATGTTCTCAATGTAACTTAATTTAAAATAAACCAAAATATTTGCTTTTAAGTTAACTAACATTTTACTTTTTTATGTATGTCCTCCATATAATTTTTTTTAATTTAAAATAAAAAAATTGCTTTGAAATATTTACGTTCTTGTAGAATCCAAAATTCTTTTTGAAGAGGTTTCTTTTGTCTTACGTTATTGAAAACATTATTCAATCTGGTCTAACACATAATAAACAGTGAGAAGATGGTATGTAATCCTCACGCGCTTCATCATGCTTTCAAAACACTTAGATTTTTTACCGGAATATTGTAAAATGATTTTTTCCCCTATAATCATCCTTTCTTATACTGGTCGAGGAACAATTTCAGCTAAACAAGACATTTTAAAATGTAAAATGTAAAAGTTTAAGAGCAAAATAGTCGTAGTATTAGTAGTAAACAAATGACGCCATATTCATGTGCACTAGGAATCACGTGATTATGACGTCACTTGAATTTAGTCCACTCAGGGCCAAACGAAACGAGTGAAAATCAAACGCGCAGTAGCCCGTGATCTCGGATGGTTTAACCCATGCAAAACGCTAAAGACTTCCAGGTCCCATCACCACTTACCGTTTAACGGTAAGTGGTGGTTATCAATTGACGAAGAATTTTCTTCGACAGCTGCCCTTTTCATGCTTTCTTCGGCGACTTCCTTCATAACAAGTGAAAGTTTATTATTAATTACATCATATGATTTTTGTTCAACAGGATTAAGAAGACTCATTACAGCACAAAAGGTTTTTAATGACTAAACCTTGGCCTATGCATCTCATTGCTAAAATAGATCTTCTGTTAATTTCTGGAGCATTATTTTGTATTCCCAGTGTTTTCACAGCTTGAAAAAGTACAAACACTCCCACAGTTTTTACGATGTATTTCAAAATTCGAACATAAACCCCGAGTGGAGTTTTCATTAATTGTTAATGGTTTATGACATTTTAAACAGCATGATACTGACAAAATAGCGCTAATGGTTGAAATAAAATAAAAAATACGATATCCTCTTTGAAGTTTTCACTTATCTTAACAAGATTTGACTTTAATGAAGTTTGAATTCCTGAGATTTTATTACTGGAAGCACACTTTCTTGTATCTCTCCTTTCTGCAACATTTGTGTGTGTATATGGATATACCTTCATGAATTGGTTCCCTCTAAATCTTCTTTTCTTGGAACGTTTACCTGAAGGTCTACGATGTGTATTTCCCATTTCAAATCAAGAGATAAATAATGTTTTGAATTTCGGTAAACAATTTCAAACAACATTGTTTTGAATTTCGATAAGTTATTTCAAACAACGTGCTAGCATTACCAAAACAGAATGAAAACACATTAGAAAGAATGTGTTGAGTTGCAAGCTTCCTTCTCATTGACCCAAGTGTTTAAAATATTTCTTGAGGCTTTTTAAAAATAGAAAAATGAAACGTTTGCGGAAATCAAGAATAAGTGGGCGTGGCACGTGTGTCCATTCAAACACTTATTATTAAATTGCTGTTTGAAATTGTTTGAATAACTTTCGAAGTCTGTAGTTCTATCAAGTGGTTGGTATCAAAATGTTCAAAAGAAAATGAGGAACAACATTTATTTTTTTTTGAAAATTTGCAAAAATCCGAGATTAACACCCCTAAGATCTCTTAACCATTGAACGAGATGTAACAAATTCTAACACATTAAAAATTGGCTTGCACAATTTTTCAAATTTAGCTGGAGGAGGGGCAAGTTAATCAGTGCAAAAAATGTCTGAGCTGAGCTTTTGCCAATTTCAATGCACGTCATAACATAAACCAATCTCGCGAGTTTACTTCATATTTAGCTGACACAGTATTTAAAGTCATTAAACCATGACTAGAGCCACAACTATTGCTGATACACTGGTAGCAAAACCTTTACGCGACTTCTTTTATTTTCAGCAACATCAAACTAGAAAAATATATCACAATATCTGCATTTTACAATAATGTTGAATATATCATTGAGTATATTTACGTCAATAATAACATATCTGCTTTGAGATTCAACTGAAAAATTATCTTCATAGTCAAAAGCTCCTTCACTCTCCTCAATCTGTTTTTTAAGCACTGACATTAAATTTTTTGTTCACTCTCAATACTTACTAAAGTTGTTTTTTCTTATGAATTTTTTTATGAAATCGACTACGTTTAAGTTGTCCAAATTTCTTTTTTGGAGGCTTTGCAGATTTTTAAATACAAATGACGAACAAATAGAAAGTAAACAAAAACGAGTAAATTAGCTGTGAAAATACGAAGTTCGTTAACTCACGCACGAGAAAGCAAAATATTTAAATATTTGACCTCTTATGTTATAAACAAGATTGAGTTGAGCAGTTACATTCCTTCTCAAAGCACAATAAATGTTTCCAGATTAAGTGATATAAAAGCACCAATCTACATAAAAACATGCTTCGGTCAGCTGCAAGATGAATAGGCGTGCCAGTTGATGTGGGATATCGTAAACAGGTTTGGTAGCTGTTGTTTAAATTTGAAAACTCGGAAATTGAGCTTAAAACCTATACATTTTGTACATGTTTGGAATCGGCATTAAATCTACTTTTTTTTAAAGATGGAAATTGAAAAATCTATTTTTCGAAGGTTACCTATAATACGTTTACCTATACTTCTGGTTTTAACGACATATGATCGTCTTATCTGCCATCCGACTTTTTGTAATGCGTTCTTTTGAAGTTTTCATTACAATATATTTCAGTTTGTTAGAAATGATGTCCTTAAAGTGTTCAATAAATATAACACATGGATCAATAAGTCCCGAGACTAACAATGAAAACAACATTTTTTTGCAAAAATTTTTTTTTTATTCATCAACATAATCACCTTTTAGGGTGATACAATCGTTCCAACGCTTTTCCAATTTTTCAATACCATGTTTATAAAAAAAATTATCTTTCGCTTCAAAATAAGCTTCAGTTTCAGCGATGACCTCCTCATTTGAGC
>BMAV01011150.1:378604-394058 GCA_019973955.1 Trichonephila inaurata madagascariensis
TCCAAGAAATCCAAACAAAGAAAAATATCTCATATCCTGAAGCCCTTAAATTAATAGATCCACAAATATCTCAAACATATGCCCAGGTTGCCAAAACATCAACTGCAACGACGACAACCCGAACAGATGAAACAATTACAAAAATAGTATGCCGAACTTTAAAGTTACTGCAACCATTTATATGCGTTCCGAGAGAGAAGCCATCTATATCTTCCTCTCATTGATGGGTGTAACACATTTCGAACTCATAAAAACTCATTCATTTCGAACTCGTAAAAATAGTATAAATAAAAATTCACATCTTAAAGAATTGTTTGGTTATGATATGATTCCTTTTCTTTTTACAAAATAATCAACATTTCTAAGTTCACATTAATAAATATAATTGAAAGTAATTTTTAAAATATTTTTTACTCTTACCGCCATTTTACTAATAGAAAAACTTTGATATTGCTTACGTATACTTTGTATATTTCAGACAATCCTTTGCGATGCGATTGTAGATTGAAATGGTTGATGGCCAGGAAATTTCCAGAGAATACTCGTGCGAAGTGCAGGGAACCCCTGAAATTGAATGGAACTGGAATAATTAAATTACATCCAGACGATCTATGGTGCTAAAATTTGATGAATAACGTTATTAATAAAGCCCTCATTTGAATTTTTCGTTCTCTTATGATGTAATAGAACAAATTGATCAATGTTTTTCTCGATTTCTTTTTCTCACGATTTCTTTCGCTTTATAATTTTAGAGCTTAAGCTAATACATAGTATGTTTTTTTATTTGTAAAAAGAAGATTTTTGAAAATATCTCAGACATTTATGTTTCAAGATAGAATGGAAATTAAAGATTTTTCCATATTGTGGTCCAATAGATGGCAGTATGAAGACGTCGCTCATGTTGGATTTTAGCATTGGTATAAAAGAGTAGAAAACAAAAAAATAGTTACTCTTTTGGAAATAGAGTGATTTTAAGAATATTTTTAAACGTTTTTAAATGCTTATTTTGATAATTTTTTCCTGCAATTTCGTAAATTTGGACATTTTTTCAGTTAAAGATTTTTTTGTTATCAAGGAAGATAATTTTTTAGCTATGAATAAATTCCTTAGCTAACCTCTTTTCAAATTTGTTTATATGGTACAATTCACGTGTTTTTTCATCAGTAAAAAATTTAGCATGTCGTGGTTCAATATTTAATTTGATTGAAGTAAATTTTTTAATTTTTAATAACATTATATATATATGTTAAGTATTGTAGTAGCTTTGGCCCATGTTGGTTTGTTGTCATATCTAGTTTATTGAAAACATCTTCAGAATAACTTTTCCTCCTTTATTATGAAGCACACTTCAATAGATTAAAACACAATTGCGGTACATTTTCACATTGAATAGGCAGCGGCATGTTGGAGGACACAAAGAGCTGCAGTTATTTACATTCTTACATGATGAAGGCAAGCAGACAAAGAGAGGGCGATTACACAAGATTTTTGCTTTTATACCAGCAGTGCAAGCGCGTCATTATTACGTAATAGTAGTTCTGATTGGATAGAATGGGCGGGCCAGGGATTTCGGACTAGCCGATTACGATTACAATGTTATTTATTACGATTACAATGTTATTTTTAAACCAAAGAATTAAAGTTTGTTTAAATATTAGTACAAAGAGTTAACAAAATGGATACTAGAGGGGATTATTACATCCCCCCCCCCCTCCGTAAGACGCGTGTGCGCGCCAGAGCCCTTGACACAGACCCGTATCTTACAAAGATATTAAATTTAAAATTTTGAATACAATTATTATTAATTTAAAAAACTTCCTGCACTTGCTGGTAATGGCATACATAGCATGATCTTCAACACAAAAATTTGATAATAGAAAAGTATAAAAACAAAAATATACTGTTAAATTGTAAAATATGTTTTTGGGTACCCATAAATAACCTTCAAAACATAATAAGATTCAAAATGTAGAAAAAATCAAAAAATATTGCTCAAAACTGTTCACATTTTCTTGAGTAGCTGATGTAATAATGTTTACACCACTAAACGTTGTATCATAAAAATACTCAATATCATGAACAAAAACAAGGTACACTTGAAATGGAATTAAAATAAATTAAGATTCAAAATAATTGTAGCCTAAAATATCAAAAAATATCATCAATGTGACAAACATCATGTAAACATCTAAGTTTGTTTCAAAAAAAAAAAAAAAAAAAAATTGACTTCTTCGTATAAAATTAAACTTAATAATCTGAGACTATTAAGGAAGGGGAATTTAATTCAGACTCTTCCCTGTAAGAGCATACTCTCCAAAACTAAAACAGAATAAATACCGAGATGAAAACAGGAAAAAATCCGAAATGGATTGGAAGATGGACCCATGTTTCTCACGTTATAAGATCTGTAATCATTTCTTAATGTGATATTTCACAACAGTAAAAAAAAAACATCTCTAGAGTGGAAAGGGGGTCCACCTAAGAGGGGTAAAAGGACAATGATTTGGTTTTGTGTAGGTGTGTGTGTGTTTGAATTTTAGTGTAATTATTATTTTATTATTCATGACTTAATTTCAATTCTTCAGGAGGATAATAAGTTCTCAATTTTGAAACGTGGACAATTTCAGTAGGTTTTTTAGTTAATGAGTTAGGCTTGGTTATTTCATAGTTGACATCTGACAGCTTTTATACTCTTTCGTAGGGGTCTGAAAAAATTGGGGATAATTTTCTTCGATTTGGATACGTGAATTCTTCATAAATTACAATGTCACTCGGTTCAAAAGGATAATCAATGAAACGTGCATTCTATTTAATTTTGTTTTTCTCATGGTATTTTATGGTGTTTTCTTTTGCTAATCTTCTGGCTTCTTCACCTGGAGGGTAAACTTGATTTTGAGCTAATGGAGGTGTATATGGTAAAGTGCCAAATAACAAATATGCAGGAGGGAAGTTTGTGACTAAATGAGGTGTTAATTTATACTCATTAATCATAATCATTTACTCTAAATGTTTAATCCAAAGAATTTTGGAAGGGCTGCGGTAGCCCAGTGGTCAAGGTAACGGATCATGGCAGGCATGCCATGAGTTCGAGCCTAGTACCACTAAAGACCCGCCGTGTAGGGCAGCGATGCACGTTAAATCTGTCGAAAGCTGAAACGTCCTCCCGTTGGTGTAGCCCCTCAGGGGGCTCACCTTTCGGGGAGTACGGGTGTCACAATCCCGAGGTACCCTAGTGATCTTTTCCTTTTCCCAAGAGGTTTACTGTCTTTGGTAAACACACACGAGTGTCACAAACCCGGGGTACTCTAGTGACCCTTCTCTATTTTCGGCCCTCCTTCTTGCCATTCATATTTCCCTTTTTTTCTTTTCACTTCGAGACCACAGACCAATGTTCTTTAAAATGTACATGATTAAATCGTTGTACTATTTATTAACATATTTTGGTTTACCTTTTGTATTGAGTTTATTTAGTTTCTTTTTCGTATATTTCTTTAAATACTTTGATTATGTTGCTTTATTTATTTTCGACTAACACCGTTGTGGTTTCCCAACCCGCATGTTTGCCGTGTGCGGCGTCCCGTAAGGAGGAAAATGGTGTTCTGGGGATCCTTTGTGTTCCCTTTGCTCACGCTTCTCCCATATGAAGGAGATTGGTGGACTAGGGATACCTCTGCGTTCCCTTTGGCCCATGCTTTACTGTAGACGGGTGGAAGGAGTGAGCCCGCTCCTGTCAATCGGCTGGTAGTACCTCTCTTCGGCCCCGTTTACATGGACGAAAAATACCGGCAAAATGCCGGGTCACATCCTCTTCTTACCCGTTTACACGACGACCCTGCAAAATACCGGGTCGAAATGCAGGTCTAATTTTCACTCTCTCTCCCGACCAGAAACTTTGGGGATAAATGGGGTGCGTTTTCTATTTCTCCCATGATGCATTGCGCCAGAGATTCATTTATTCAAGATGGCTGCTGTTTTCGATTGCGCGCGTTGGGCTACTGAAGAAGTAAGAACCCTAATAAACATCTGGGGGGACCAAAATATACTACAACAATTTGATGAAACTGTCCGAGATTCGGAAGTTTATAAAAAAATTAGTGAGGAATTACAAAAGAACGGATATGCTCGGACAGTTCCACAAATTCGGTCCAAAATCAAACAGCTAAAAAGGGACTATCGTGTCCAAAAAGACAAATTAAATCGTTCTGGCTCTGATGGAGCAGTAAAATTCAAATTCTTTTTGGAGATGGATAGCATTCTTTCCTCCAAGGAGTCGACGTGTCCAAGTGAAATCTTGGAAACATATATCAGTATTGAATTTGAGCCGTAAGTAACTTCATAAATTTCTATAGTTTAAAACTTACCTGATTAGAATAGCATTTCGAATGATAAAATGTACTGTTTTTCTACATGTATTTGGTACACCAGTTAATGAATATGAATTATTTCGTGAAATTGTTAATAGTATATAAACTACTACCTTAAGCTGTAAATACAAAGTAAATATGTTCATTTAAAAAAGGGTATAACTTTTATATATTTTTTAAGTACTTAGAAAGCCAAAATTGTTTTAAGTGGTAGAATATTATGTGTGAATTGTGTTTTTATTATATACATATATAAACATATTATATACAGTTTATACCAGTTGTTAAAGATTTCCTTTTTTTAAAAAAGTACACACTTATCAAAATAATAGGAATTTGATATTAATCACAAGAAAAATAGTAAAATATTAGCTCAGTTTTAGTGAGTTTTTTTACAAATTTTTGCATACCCTGTACTGAAAAAGTATTGTTTAAAATATTATTTTTAAATATTTATATCTATAGAACTAAAAAAAGAACTAATAATAACTCTCATACTGTTTTTCAATTACTTAAAAATTTATGACTTGCCATTTCTTATATAAAGATACTTGGAACTTGGAGGACAAGATGTTGGAAGAAATGCCAGATGTTGTGAATCAAGTTTCACAGAATTAGAAAAGTAATTGCTAAGTGCCTTTTTTATACTTTTATCTGTGTAAATTCTGATGTTAGACCTGTTTATTGCAGGTTATCTTTTAAATGCAATTCTTTGAATTTGGCATCTTTTAAAGATAGTTGTAAGTAAATGAACACATGCAATGAACATGATGTTTATTCATGTGCATGAGTAATGTACATGAATTATGATACATTTGTTACGTTTCTTATATAAGTAGCTTGCTTAGATAGGCCTTTTAGCTTTTCAAAGTTTATTTTTCTCAAACACATTCTCAATAAAACTGAAACTACACATATTAAACCTTAGGCATAATTCAGTTCATTTTTGCACATAATTTTATACTGTTCATATGTATGTATTTTCATGTGTTTCCTTCCTTAGTTCTGAGGTTGAAACCAATAATAGTCTTGAACCTGATGCTAGAGCATCTAGTTCAAACTGCGAACAAGAAACTTCATCTAGACAAGGCAACATTTGATCTGTATTTTTCATGTTTTCTTTATGATCAAAATGTAAATAATTTTTGGAAAATATACAAGTCCCTTCTATATTTCGAAAACTTAACAATACTACCATATTTTATCTATATATCTCTCTCTATATATACACAAATATATATGTATATATATATATTCACAATGCACAAAAACAGAGCCACTAACCTCTTTAAAATTAAATTTAATTAATTTAAATTTATGATGCACCAAATTATTAATGAATTACATGTATTTTCATTGAACATTATAATTTTAAAAACTGGTTCCAAAAGTAAGCTGCATACACTGTCAGTCTGAAGCACCAACAGATTGTGGTTTGGACAGTTTGAACACAATATTTCTGTTGTCAATTTCATGTTTCTTCTTTTATCGTAAAGAAACTTATTTGAACGGGCAATATTCTTCAGAAATTTAACGCTACAGTGTTCTTCTTTAACGTCTATTATTTCTGCCACATAAAAATGTCAAGTTTTTTTTCCTTGTATTTTTGGGAAACAACCCCCTCCCCCCTCTCTTTTCAATAGTATCCTTTACATCAGCTACTGTAGAATTTGCATCAGTGGAATGAGAATCTTCAATATCTGATAATTCTTCAGATGAAGCTACCTCAATTTTAAAACTCAGGTTTTTTAACAATTTTTTTTCGTCTAATTTAATTGTATGATGTTTTTTCAATTTCTTCCTTTTCTGGAGTGTCAGTCAAGATTCTACGTCTCCCTGCTTTTCGGCCACCTCTGATGGATTTACTTCGAGAATTATGCTTATTATTAACTATTTAGAATTATTCTTGTTTTTATAATTATAAAGAATTGTTTTTTTTATTGAATTAATTCTTATGTTTGCACAAACAAAATAATCCTGATTAATAACGATATCGGTTGTACACATATTTTTTATAAATCAAGCATATTGTGAAAGTTTCAGAACAAAATATACAATCCTCACATTTTAAAAACATCCAATAATAATAAAACAAATGACTAAATCAATATGTTTCGGATAATTAAGACCATTTTCCTCCATTTATTGTAAAAACTTTTTATAACGAAATAGTAACAAAGAATATTAATTGCAATTGTACCTAGGGCCTTGTCTCCAGGTGCAAGACGAGGTAATTTCGTACAAAATGTCTTCTGCAGAAAAACCTACATGTAGAGAGATTTATTTAAAATCTTATTTAGAGTACTTAATGTTACAAACAAAATTATGTACTAGAATTCAAAGAAAAATATTTGACTTATCTTTGTACAACAATAAAAAGGGATGAGCTGCAAAATTTTACTTCAGACCATGTCAAAGTGTTTTTCATTTATAACTTGCCACAGCTTTCTTTTGCAAAATTTCAAAATGAATGCCAAAGTAGGAATTGATGTTTTCACTCACCCAACTGAGTAATGTTATTCAAGTAAAATGGGGTGGCCCTAGGTACACAGGTCTCCCCTAATCTGTGTGAGATATAGATGTTTTTCAAGTTACATCATAAATGACTGAATGGTGTTTTATTTTGATGTATTGTTTAATTTTTTTATAAGTAGCAGCAAATAAAGGAAAAAAGAAGAAAAAACCGATTAGTGAGGTATTAGAAGATCGCATGAACGTCCACGTAGAAAAGTTTCTTAAATTTGAAAGAGAAATGGAAGAGAAGTTTCTTCACATTGAAAAAGAGAAGTTAGAATTAGAAAGAGAGAAAGTAAATTTATTAAAACAATTATTAAATAAATAAATATTTCTTAAATATCTAAATATTACAAGTATAAATATATGTAAATAAATTTTTTTAATTATAACAAATGTTTTTTTAAATGTATGTAAATAATAAATATTTACAGTTATAATACAAACGTTTTTGTTAAATAAATAAATATTTTTAATACAAAAAACAGAGCTTTTTGTAAGTAGTGTTTACTTCACGAAGCTTATTTTTTTGTGTGTTTCAAATTTTGTTTACTTGCCTGGTAGCCCATAATTCCATTATGATATTTTTTGGTAAGAAGATTCAGCTAAATGAAATGAATGCACGTAACATAGAAATGTGTAAGTGAGGTTTAAAGAATAGTTCAGGAAAAGATTTTTTTTTATTTGCATTGCTAATTATACTTGTTTAAAAAAAATAATGTTGACACCCTACAGGCTATAAATATTTCTGCAACATCACCGATAAAAATGATATTCTATTCAGGTACAGGAAAGGATGTAAATAAATTTATATTTTGTATGCTCTGCATGTATATTTCCAATATTTTAATAAGATGATACATAAACTTTAAGACAGTTTTTGAGTTTGATTTGCAATTATTACAATGTAATTCACACACAATGTACACAATAAAATTGTATTTTTCTGTTATTTTTCCTGACTTATCTTATTGAATGTTTATATATAAAAAGAAAAAAAAATAGTAGTACTATCTTATAATTAAATAACTCCATAAAGGTGTAAAAATAAATAATTTTTTTTTTACTTTAAAAATTAATTAAAATGTCATAAAATCAATAAAATGAACTGTTTTATACTAACATTCACCAAAAACTTACGAGGATAAGAACTTAAAAAGAAAATTTCTTTTTAAAATCTTCAATTTTGATCCACTTTTTCACTCTTATTTAAACATTTAATTTGTATTATTAAAGCTTACCATGATTTACTGTCCCAAAAGATATCCCTTTATACAGACATACCTACTGAATGGGCAGATAAAAAATTGTCTTATAAAAGTAGGCTAAATATTACTTTTTTCTCCTCGAAGGTTTAAATAATCCCACAATTATGAAGCATACTCTGAACAAGTTCTTATAGAAAAATAGCACATCAAAGAAAATACACTCTTTTTTACAAAAAAAATCTTTTTAGTTTTTTAATTTTTCTTTTTTTTACAAACAAAAGTTGTCTATTAGACAACTTTTGTTTGTATTTGCGCATCTTCTTCCCTTCATCCAAATTTCGATTCGTATCGACAAATCTATCTTCAACGTTTTCACACACAAGTTCTTCAATGTTTTCAAGTTCTTCAATATTCCATCCATCAATAAATTCATCTGTACATTCTTTACAAATATTATGTAACACACATCAAGCCAATACTTGTGTTTTTATATTATTTACTTCTGAATCGTTGGCCTTCAATTGTCCAAAAGCATGTTCTACAGAAACTCTTCCACAGCTTAATTTTTTATTGAAGTTTTCCATTTCACGAGTCAGTCTTCCACCATAAGGTTTCATTACCCATGGTAGGAGGGGATATGCAGAATCTGCCACAAGAAATGGTTTGTAGGAATTATTTTATACAGTTACATTAGCAGGTAAAAATAATTTTGAAGTGACACCTGCTAAATATAACTGAATTCCTAAAAACTCTTGCATCGTGTACAGATCCTGGCCATCCCACATTGATATTCATGAAATGAGAATTTTCCATCAACAACAGCTTGCAAAATTAATCTGTGAAATTGCTTTCTGCATAAATAATCTTTAGTGTTCAGCGAAGGGGTCTTAATGGGTATATGGCACCCATCTAGTGCACCACAGCACCCTGGCAGAGCTGACCGATCAAAAAATTCAGTTGCTCTTGCATCTGAATCACTTTGTGTTGGAAATGTTATTTTAAATGTGGTGCACAAAGCTGTGCACACTTCTCTAACAATGATGCATGCTGTGCATCTTGCAATGACAAATAAATTGGCCACTGTTCTTAATTCGCCTGACGATCCAAGCTTTACCAATGTAACAGCCACTCGTCTTTCAACAAAGATATTTTTTCTGATAAAATGTTTTTTTATCTGTGGCTTTAACCTGTCACAAATGTGTTGAAATGTCCTCCAAGAAAAATCGAAATTGGTTGTAGAATCAGCAATACTAACAATAAACGTAAAATATGTCAATAAAAGGAAACTATTTACAGATCAATAAACTATTCATTTTGATACACAGTTTTGTAAAGAAGCCTTAAATCTACATTGAATTAAAGATTTTTCAAATGGGGAGGGGGATATAATAGTCTAAAGCTGATTTACAGAAAATTAGGTAAATAGTAAATTTATTCAAATCTTTTCTGAAAATATCCTCTCAGTTACTCATTTTAATACTGTTATCAAAATAAATTTAAAAAACAATATAAGAAAAAAAAAATATGAGTCAATTCCTACTTAGATCAACAAAGAAAATTTTTATTTTAGCTACTTTTTATTAAATAGTTACAATTAATATAAATATGTATATACATATGACAGAATCGCAGCATTAAGTGGTAATTAATTTTTATTAATTATCATTAAAGTATTGTATTGTCGTCCAAAACAATCGTGTATAAAAAATTTCAGTTCAACTGAATGCTTTAAAATGTGAGAAAAAACCTTTTCTAGTTTTGATATAAGTCGCCAACGTGGCTGTATTTGTAATTCTTTTAAATAATTAGTTTTATTCAATTTTTATTAATTTTAAATTATTGTATTGTCATCCAAAATAATCATGTATGTAAAATTTCAGCTCAATTGAGCGCTTTAAAATATATTTTATTAACAATTGGAAATTCCACCAAGATAAATAAATATATAGAGAGACCGAGCTAATAGTAGGAATTGAAAAAGTTAACAAGAATACAAAAGAAGTGTCAAAATTTTATTTATTTATATTATTTGATACTTAAGAAGTGGAAAATATCCCTAAAAGAACATAAAAGTATTCAAATGGATTAAAAATTTACACACAAATTAAACAATAACATTGAAATAACTATTTTTAACTCCATAAGAAATAAATCATACATTTGAAATTTTATGATAAAGTAAGAAATATCAATGCAGAATAAATGTAAAAATTTTATTTTGTTTTTTGACAAAATCTAATAAGTTGAAAATATTAATAACTTAATACACACAAAAATATTCCAATTGATTGAATGTTCAATTTAACTGTATGTTTATTTTGTATGTAGGTTTAAGCTATATTCTTTTTATCTCTATGATAAATAAATTATAAATTAAAAATTTTACTATCATAAGTTTTATATCTGCATTTCTTCAAGCTAAGTAAGAAATTATGTGAAATAAATAACTTATAATTTTTTTGACAATATCTATTAAGTTCAAACTATGTTTATAATAAAAAAACATTCCAATATATAAAATCTTAAATTTACACACAAACAAATTATAGAGGAACATTGCATTTGCCATTTTTTGCGTCATAATAAATAGTTATAAATAAATCAAATTATGATTTTGAAATTTTATCATCAAATTAATTTACATCTCTAAATTGTTTTGCATTAGAAATAAGTACATATTAATATTACGTAAAAAAGTACCTGCTTCACTCAAATTATATAATCTTTTTTAAATTGCTAGTTCTTTTGGAAAGGAAAAAAATAAAATGTTTAATGTTAACACAACTGTCCTGACCTAGAAACTCTGAAATTTTCTTTAAAATCGTCGTCGCCCCAGGATTGTAAAACAATCCTTTCCCACCATTCTGACGATCGCACCTTCACCCACATTCTTCTTTCACGGTATGCCGCATTCATAGAAACATAAATAGAAGTTAGAAATAATAAAAATTTCCGCATTCTACTTCCATTCCTTTGTCGAAATGCTTTGTTTGCGGATGGTGAGTCCAGGATCTGCTTATAGATAATTAATTTTTGATAATCCATCGCAAAAAAAAAAATAAAAAAAATTACGTAAAACAATTTGGCGCCAAAACAAGACAAGTTCGAAGCTTCTTGCTATTCGCGCCGCTAAACATTCTGTTTCCATGGTTACATTTTATGATCACGCGAATCTATCAACCAATCACCAGATTCTCATGTAAACGCACCCGATTCTCATGCAAACGGGTTGAAAAAATATCCCGGTATAATCCCGGCTTTCATCCGCATTTCGAAATTGCCGGTATTTTGCCGGCTTCCATGTAAACGGGACTTGTCCCCGAAGAGACTACCGTTGGGTTAGTGCTGCAGATAAGGGGTTGTGGGTTTACCCGTTGGATCCTCGCCCTGGACTGTAGCATTATATTCTGGGTGTACTCCAGGTAAGCACCGTGCCTGGCTTTTGGCCAGATGACCGGCACACTGTCTCCCTTGTTGGACTCCGTGGTGGGTGGAGGCACGCCTGGACGAAGTTGTGTACGCGTACTTATGGATCCAATGCAACTGTGTCCGGGTAAAGGCCTTGTTTTACCCAACAAACTTAAAATCGATCAAATTGCTACCAATGTAAGATTTTTATTGGTACCATTTCAAAACATTGAAATGTGTAAAAAATCACCTTTTGCCAGTCATAAGTCACTAATTGGAATAGGTGGAGAACCGAAATTTTTTTGTCAAACGTTTAAGATCCGGGGATCTTTTGATAGAGACTCTGTCCGCTTTACAAACGAAGTCTTTTCTCCTCGCAAACACTTTTCTCGATTCTCCCGTAACAATAAGTCCTCACAAATCACTGAATACTTCTCGCGGTGTCATTTCTGAACCCGACTTGTTGAGCACTCCTGAATCAGAAATACGTGAAGGATTTTCTGATCAGGGTGTGATTCAAGTCAGGAGAATTACAATAAAAAAAGATGTTACCATTATTCCTACAAAACATTTAATTTTAACTTTCAATAGCCCGAAACTTCCATCCACAATAAAAGCCGGCTACCTTAACTGCAAAATTCGCCTGTACATTCCGAATCCTCTGCGATGTTTCAATTGCCTGAGGTTCGGATATTCACAAACATCCTGCCGTGGACAACTTACTTGCTCTAAATGTGCATCTGTTGGACATGCTTCCACAGATTGCAGTCTAGAGCCTAAATATATTAACTGCGCTCAACCCCATACTGCTGATTCCAAACTATGCCCAAAGTGGAAAAACGAAAAGCAAATTCAGGAAATAAAAACTAATAAAAATATGTCATATGTAGAAGCCCGAAAACTAATAGTGCCACAGTTAGTCCAAACCTATGCCCAGGCTACAAAATCCTCAATTGTAAACAATTCCACCCAAACAGATGAAAATATCACAAAAATAAAATGCCCACCATTAAAATTACTCCAGCCACTTTTATCCCTCCCTAAAACAAATACATTAATATTCACACCTGTTATTTCAAAATCATCCTCCTCAACTCAAGCACAACTACTGCCTTCCACATCTTTAATTGTAGCAGCAGTATCACAGCCTCAGCCACCAACTCCTGTGTCTGATAGCGAGGTTTCCACAACCAATAAAATGATCACCCCTATTGAACCATCTTCATCCATAATATCCGCTTCCCCATCCAACTCCGATGTTCGAATACCAAAGAATTTAAAACCGAATTCGAAAAATAGAAGAAAACGCACAAAAGTACAGAAACTAGAAATGGAAATAAAAATGGCCCCACATAAGCCCAGAAAATCTGCAACTATAGAATGCACAACAGATGACGAGGACATGATTGTTTATGACGTGGAAGAAGATGAGTTCAAACCAAATACTACGGATTAATTCGTCTTGCCGGAATTTTTTTGGAAAAATCCCCACGAATATGTTCGCGCATTAACTCCAACGCGTTACAGAAAAAGTATGAGTTAATTTTTATTAATAACATGGATTGCTTAAACTTTGTTAACCAAAAGTTTTCATTAGTTTTTTTTAATGCTTTTATTTTTAGATCTTGTTCTCCAAAATTTGAAATATTAAGGCAAGAGTTAATGTAATGGTTAATGCAGATCCTTTTAGATGTTTTGATATGTTTACAATTTTCCAATTATTATCTTTATTAATGGAGTGTGTACATGCATTTTTAAAATAATCTTACCAAGCTTCTAATATCATTCCATTTTCACGGTTGCGAACGTAGTTGGATACCTTAATATACAAAACAATACAACATTTTTTTTTTCAATTCTGCGCATCAATTAATACATTAATTTTACAAAACTAGTTTTTCCACATTTTTCAACTTTCATTCAGCTGCTATATAAAAAGAAATAAGACGCCTTGAGTTTATACAACCATGGTTGTGAAATTAGCTGCGTTTCAGAACATAGTCCATCTCAGTCTTGAAATGTTACCATTTCTTTAACATTACCGCAAATTCAATCAACACTATTTGCAATACAGTACAATATGCTATCATTGTATTTCATAAAACGTACATACTACTTATTGATGATTTAACTTTAAATTCTCATTTGCCTAAAAAGTGATCCTGAAACTCGTACAGTGCATTCTTCATTTGATCGGCTATAATTAATTCTGGTAGCTGGTCGAAAGTTTCTACATTTAAACCGGAAGTCCATCCATCAAAATACTTATGCAGTTCGTAGTAAAAATCTTGCCAAGTTCGTTCATTAGATTTTCGGTGAGAAATAAAGAGTTGGCGAAGTTTTTCCGGGGATAACTTGAACCTTTTTAGCAGTATACTGTTGACATTGTCGTAATCGTTGCATTTATCCGCTGGTTCTCTTGCAATCAAATGAGCAATGTCAATAGGAATCAGTCCTATAAGCTTCTATACCCAGTTCTTTGGCTAGAATGTTAACTTTGCATGTCGTTCAAATAAAGAGAGTTTTAATATCGTCCTTCATATTAAAATTACGAAAAGTTTCGTGAATAAATTTCAGCGCTTTCACGTTTTCGGAGTTATTCATAGTATTGATATTCTTTCGAGCCTGTATTCGTAATTTCTCTAGTTCATATTCTCGTTCTTCTCGTCGCAATTTCTCCTCTTTTTCTTCAGATTCTTTACTTATGCGATCCTCCACGATGCTATCGAACATTACTTTGACATCCTCTTCGACGTAATCTGGGCTTTTCACGATGAGATCCTTTAGCTTGGGTTTATTCAAGCCTGCTTCGATGATCAAACCTAAATCTATTAGGTCGAGGTCTATTAGATTCTGTTTTTTCTTCGAGTGAAGAAATGCCATTTTTGCAACAAAAGATCAAGAGTGGTGGTTCAGAGAACATATTTAATTTTAAACTAATTTTTTTTTATATATATACTTAATCCGGATGTGAGAAATTTATCCAATAACGCATAAAATCTTCCTTACTCAAACGAGAGGAAAGATAAAACGTAAATAAAGTACAATTATTACAGATATCTGAATAAAATGAACAAATACTGAAAACCTCTGAAATCGACGCTAAAAATATTCATAGAACGAAATTGAAAAATTATAACAGAGTAATATTTTAATTTTTTGAAATTGAGCAATAAAAATATGTTGAAGAATTTATAGCAAAGCAGTATTTTTTTCAAATTAATAAAAATATATCACAAGCTAAAAGAATGCCACAAAATATTCGTAAAAAAGTATTTAAAAAAATTAAGCAAAATATCTATTTCCTTAATTGCTAGAAATATTATTAAAAAAAAATGTTTGAACACTAGAAATAAAGACATTTTATCAATATTTAAATCTTATTTTCAAGGAATAAAAAACAACAACATAACATTATTTTCTACTATTGAGAAAATCAAATTAAAGAAAACATTTTCACAAATTATACTTATTCAACTAAATTATTCACTTATAGTCATAACTACCGCTGGATTAAATAAAGTACTCTAAAATAACAGAGCTACAAGGATTAATTTATACCAGAAGTAAATAAAATATTGACGATTCTTAATTATTAATCACATGAAAGAATGCTTTTTTTTTAAAAAAAATAAATTTGATAGAGACGGTCATTTCGTACATTACAAATGTTTCTCCAGTCGTTATAGTCAAATTGCGAATCACTGACCTGGCGATTCGCTAATTTTCGATGGTTAAGGAGGCATAGTACCTTGCGAGAAAAAAAATTGTTAGTTGCCATATACATGTTACGATTCATCATAAGTTAACAAATTTTGCTAATTTTGATCTGAATTTTATATATTATCTATAACAATGTATAAACTTTAAGAAAACTAGAGAAATTTTGTTCTTAAATAAATACAAATTTTTTTAAAAAAAGATAAATATATATATATGAAATTTAAAAAAAAAAAAAAA
>BMAV01011150.1:396093-417750 GCA_019973955.1 Trichonephila inaurata madagascariensis
CATCAAGCGTATCTGAAACTTTGCGAGTGTATTGGTTCGCATGAAAATGCTTTCGTTTTCGGCGATAGTCACTGCCTCTACGTTGAGCTTTACTAGACATTTTTTAGTAAATAATAAGATGCAAAAAAAACTTCAATCAACAAAAATTTAAAAAGCTTACGAATTACGAGAATAACGAGAGAAAATTCAACAAAGCAGCAGTAAACAGTATGAAATACAAATGTAAACAAACAATACTTGGAATTAGCGCGGTGCTGAGTTGCAAACTTCCTTCTCTAATTAAAAATAGATCAAATTGAAAATTAGCAACAACTGGGGAGAAAATAATTTTAATAACGCCATCGATTTCAAAACCGAAACTAACGAACATGGTTTGTTTACATTGGATTTAAATGGACAATTTAGTGCTGACGTTTGATAATTTTTATTGCTATTGCCGTAATTTTGGTCCGATTTTGACGCGGTTTGTTTTAAAATGCTCCTAACAGTCTGTATTAATTTTTAAAAATATTTTTGAAAAATGGATTTTTTTTGCCGTTTAAAGGTACTATGCCCTCTTAACTCGAACTTTAAGGGGGTCCAGCGCGTCCACAGGAGTCCATGTTAAATTACGTAAGTTTATGAACATTTCCTCAGGAACTTCTTACTTCTTAAGAATAAATTTTTTACAGCGAACTACTGCTTTGTATACTTTAAATAAAACTTTAACAAAGGGTTTTGTTTTTTTGTTTAAAATTAAAATATTTACGAATTTTTTAAAAAAATGTCCAATTTTTTTGCACTAAAATTTAGTTTAAAAAAATACCTTATCTAAAAACGTTAGAAAGATATATCTAATTCCCTCCATTAAAATGTGTAAACATGTTAAAAGTATGATCACTGAAAATTTGAGGATTATATAATAAGTAGTTTTTGAGAAACAGGTACATAAAGTGAAAAATATTACATTTTTAGACAACAGGGTTTAAAGTAGAAATTTGTAACTTTTTGAGCATTTACTTTTTTTAGTACTTTCCAGAACTATATGAAGCATTTTCCTTACCCTCTGCTTCTACAAAAGGCTCCTCTGATTAAATTTTTTTCATTATTTTTAACAATATAGCCTTTTTTGGGGATCTCAAGATGCTTTCGTTCGGCTACACGAATCCTACGTGCATCTAATATTTTGAAGCATGGCACACAATTATAATTTGTTTCAATATCAAAATGTTTTAGAATCATTAATTTTGCTACATGACTCATACTCAACTGCGCAATAGCTATATTAACCCCAATTTTAGAGTTTTTAACTCCACAAATGTAGATTTTGGACTCAATGACAATATGTTGTTATTAACTGACGCCTTTGAACAAAGGGCGTGTACCCATACTAGTTTGGATTTTTCCAAATACACCAGTGGTTCTCAAACTATCAGTACCTACGACCCAATATTCAATCATAATTTTCATCGCGCCCCCCTCCATACAATAACAATGTATTGAATGAAATAATAATATACTTTAATGCTAAACATATAATAGGATTTAAACCTCTTAAGTTTCACCCGCACATATAAACGTCTCACTCAGCTAAAAAGGTATTTTTCCCGGACGTATATACACGTCTATCAAAAGTACGATCTTTTCTGCGCACTGCCATCCATAAAATTATTCCGAAGGCCTTGAAATGCAATGAAAGGACAGTGTTTGCAAAGGATGTACTTATTTCAGAGGATTTGTTTATTTATACCTTTTCTCTCCCCCCCCCCCAATACATCACATAAGCGTGGTTACGTAGAAAACGGTTAGTATTGGGAAGCGAATCGCGTAATTTTTAATCGGTAGTTAAGGGATTGATTATAAACCGTACAAATTATCAAGATATAAATATTACTTTTTTTTAATTATATGTATATATAACAAGCCCACACACACACACATGAGGTCACTGGTAATTAATAAACTTTTTCTTAACTTATTATAGTTAAATGAATTATAAAATATATTGTGTACCACACTGATACATTTATAAGTGTAAATGTGTGTTTTATTTCTTATTATGCCAGAAAGTATTTTGTTTGTTTACTTTCAGTAAATTAATAATTTTTATAAATAATATTTTGTTTTCGACATTTTTAATATGCTTGCGTCCCCCTCATAGAGTTGCCACGTCCCCAAGGGGAGCACGCCTAACAGTTTGTGAAACTCTGAACTAGACTTTATATCTGTATTGAATTACATCCAAAATTCTCGACAGGTTTTTGTGAATAAATAAAAATAATGTAAAACGAATTACGAAATTAATATAATTAGAATGAGAACTAATAAGAAATGAATTATATATTAATTTATTTCACCAGAATTTAAAATATTTAAAATAACTGAAATTGTTCTCACTGTCACCACCATGCTAAATATCCCCCATCCGATGAATTTTTCGCCTTCGATTCTAAGCTACACCCGATTTTCAAAAGCGTTAACATTGGAAAAAAGGATGACTTAGATACAGTAGTTGGAAATTTTAAAAAAACTGAATTTTAACAGTACAACTAAAGGATTTCTAAGCATAGTTCCTTTGAAAAATTCTTCTAGTAAAAAAAATTGACTGATAGTAAAATACTACCACCAACAAAATCTTTCTGCTTTTGAATTTTTTAGAATTTCTTACCATCCATTTTCTTTGTTATTATTCTAGTCCAGGGATGGCGAACCAGTGGCACTCATGCCATCAATGACACGCGACACAATATTTTGGGGACGCCAGTGATCAAAATTGTGTTTTATTTCAAAGTTGACTATGAAGTATTACAAACAAATGCGAGATATCGGTCGCGGGGAAGGAGGGGAAGATACTCGATTGTTGTTTTCTTTCTTTGTGTGGTTACGTCGTAGAATACAATTGCTTATGATGTTAAGTCAGTCTACACATAGCACAGTCAATAGCATTGACACAACTGTATTTTTAAGTTTATCTGTGTTATATTTACGATTTTAAACTGTTATTTAATATGGCTAGTTCAGTAAAAGAACAAAAAGTGCAACATAATAAGTGTAACAGAGAATTTCAAATTTGGTGGACCGAGAAACATGGCATTATCAGTAAAAGAGAGAAAGCGGCGAGTGCTTTATGTTCTGGAATAGTGGAATCCAGAACATCGTCTGTAAAACGGTATTTTGAAACAAATCACAAACCTTCTTGTCAAAAAGTGAACCACAGCAACAATCATTAATTGCTGAAAAACCAGTTTGACAGATAATTCCAACATGTACTCTACAAAAATAACATATTACAATCCTAATATAAGTTATTTGGCATCAACAATCTGCAACAACAGAAGTCACACTAATGTTACTCTCTCTCTCTCTCTCTCTTTAATTTGAATTACCCGTATAACTAAAACATTTATAAATATGCAGTGAAAGAGGTATTTTTTCGAAGTAAATAAAGTTTTGTGTTGTTAGTTTTATTATTTTCCCAATAATTGAAAGTCAAAATTATTTGATGGCACGTCTATACCTCATTAAACACTTTTTTAGAAAAAATGGAAAGCTGATCCATAAAGGTTCGCCACCTCTGTTCTAGTCAATGAACTTATTACATAGCCTAGTACAAGTAGAAATTTTTATACCGGATCCAATCAAAAATTGTTATGTGTGTGTGTTTTACTTCATCATTTAATCCTATTCTCCTTTGCTAATATCCTAAATTATCAAATAAATATTTTCGAAGGAGATATCCTCAAACAATTTAACGAACTTAAAGAAGAGCTTTAGACTCAGAACAGTAAACCACATATTGATATTTAATAATATTTACAATCCAATGGATTATATCGATTACGTTTTATCGATTAATCGGATTACTCCCTTTTTCAAATGCTGATCTTGATACCTCGTACTATTAATTATCTGCATCTAATGGTCTCTGGAATTCTGTGATGCAGCCATTTACAGGATAAATTATACAGAAGACTGGAGTCCACTTATTTGTCGAATGAGTGAGAAGTTGAGCTCATTTGTGTAAGGGATTTTCGATGATGGTCTTTCTTAAAAATAAGGGTCGGTAGAAAAGGAAAGCCCTGCTTTTATATCTGATTTTCAATGAAAATATTAACAGTTCATTGTTTTCCCTAACTTTAAAAAAGTAATACATTACAGGGGGATTCATAAACAAGTATATAATTTCTATGCACTATAAATCAAGTTCATTGTTAGATATTGAATGTAACTCAGTGCTTCTCAAACTTTCAACATTTGCGACCCAATATTCAATCAGAATTTCCATCGCGACCCCCTTCCATACAATAACAATGTGATGAATTTAGTAACACTACACATTGACGCTGAAGCTACAATACGATTTTAACCTGTTAAGCGTCATTGGCGTATATATACGTCTCGCACAGTTAAAACGTTAATTATCCCGGACATATGCAGTGGGCCACAAAAGTGTTCGTACACTTGCAATTTCTTATAAAAGTTAATGTTTTCGACTAATAAAAATTAATATATTGCAATTGTAATTTTTTTATGATATTTGCAACTTGTTCTTAATGGAATGACATAATTAATTTTTTTAAAAATATTGTATAACTATTTTTTAAAAAAAAATAATAATCAAAAAGCTACTAAAAATTACGCCACTAAAGTCTTCGTACACTTAACAAAAATCTCAACTTAGCTTTAAATATTGTATTTCTTTCTTAATTTAGTACTTAGTAGGATATCTCTGAGTGCTCACAACAACTTTTAAGCGTCTTGGTATAGATTTAATCAGCTTTTTGTAATTTCTGCATCGATTTTCCTCCATTCTTCTGTGATTATTGTTCTTACTTCACATTTTGTGTTTATTTGTCATGTTTTCTTTTTTTTTTACTTAAAAATCTCTCCAAATATGTTCTACTGGGGTAAATAGAGTGATTGAGGAGGTGTTTTCATAATTTGGGAACACACACACAGTTATAGAGATACCAGTGGCGTACATTTAGAGCAGTGCGGTTGGCGTCATTACCCTGTTAAAATATTAAGTAGTCGCCAATATCCAAATTTCGGGCGGATAATTTAAAATTTCTCTTTAAAATATTTATATAGAGCTCATGATTCCCAATACCATAAAAAATACCAAATTACCTAATTCTGATGCCAATTTACACCCCCACGCCAGAACACCTTCACGTCTATGGTCAAGCATGGAGGTGGAGGAGTTCTTGTTCCAAATAAATTTGTGCGGGATTAAATTCGTTATTTTTTTTCATTTACAAGCTATTATAGGCCCATTGGAGCCAAAAATGTTGAATTATCTGTAGAATTATCAATTCTAGGAGCTACCATATGAGTATAATTTCAAGTATAGATTGTATCTAAGAATTGTTTTTCTTTTTACCATGCAGTTTTTAAACTGACCTTTATTCTCGATATTGATACGGAATATGTATAATCTTTAATGTACAAAAATATCCGATATTCAATTTACTTTAGAAAAATTTCGAAATAGAGTACACATGTTCAAAAATTAAACAATTAAGTTTTTCTAACAATTTATTTAATAAAGTTAAGAAATGGCAAAATTTTTACTGGGATTAATAACGTGTCTGTTTTTTAAAAATATTTTAACTGCTTTTAATATCGAAGAAAAAATATATACTTTTAAAAAATTACTCCAGACATTTCTTCAAGATAATATTTTAGCGAAAAATATACTTATTATAAATAAGGTAATTGATATTTAATTATGAATTATTATTTGAAAGTATAAAAAAGATGGAAATTACAGTTATTCTTTTTATCAAGCGTGGTTACTTACACTTTATCTACTGAAAGATAGTTTGAGCACATTTTTTATTAATAAAATGAGCAATTCAATAATTCTTTCGCAAACGATATCCTAGAACAAAATAAAGCGATGTCGATGCAATAAAAACGTTAGCTTCTTAATTTAAAACGGTGTCCTAAGGCAGGATAATGCTATGTTGACACAATAAAAACGTCAACTTCCCTAAATGAAGACAGTGTTTGTAGACAAGGTACAGTTATGTATCAGTATCCTAAACAAGGGCGGTGTCTGTAGACAAGGTAAGGCTATGCGTCAGCATCCTAAGAGAGGAAGGTGTCCAAAGACAGTGTAAAGGTATATGGATAAAATTGAAACGTGAGTTCCCCAAGCGAAGACGGTTTTCTAAGATAGGGCAAAACTATATTAATACAATAATGCGTCCTATTCCACCGTATTCACACAGAAAGGCTTTAATGATATAATCGGTTTGCAATCGTACAGTATTAGTGAGTTTGAACTTGTTTTTTCAGTTAATTTTAGACAGTTTCAAATGAATACTCAGTTTTTGATGCATCTTAGTAGAGATTTATATTCTATGATTTTATCAACATGTTTTTAAGTAAAAGTGGTTGTAACCTAATTACGTAGAAACGAAATATTTAAATCCGTACAATCATATTTCATTGCAAATTTTCGAGCTTGTGAGGGTTTCAGGTCATATTCGAAATAGTGAATTAATAAAAATTTTTAGATTCCGTTTTTGCGATTTTGTATGCATATTTAATATTTCTAATAGAGCTTGGAGTTTTTGCATGCCTAAAATGATAATTTAGTTATTCTCTAGAATTGTAAAAACAACTTTTTAACTCAAAATTGTTTTTCGCTTTAGTTAGACATGAATTTACTATCTCGAAATACATACTTTTTTTTAAAAAGATAACATTTTTTTTAAAAAAAAGCTTTATTTAAATATACTAAATATTTTACGCGTACATATACATAAAATGATGCAAAATCATAGTTAATGAATTATTTGATGAAAATTACTGGAAAATTTCCCCTTGAAACAATTATAAAACCTCTAGAAATTTTTAAAATTCTAACTTTATTTTTCATATGAATGAAATTATTTTTAAAATATTGGGTACAATTTAGAAAAGAAAAAAAAAAACATTTTTCTTCATTATATGCATAGGCAGCTTTTATAAAAGTATAACAAATTTAGAAACATACGTATAGCAAAGTTTTTAATAGTGCACTAAAAGGTTTCGATTTAATATTCGTTACCCGCCAAATTGTTTTCAATTTTCGCCAAGTTGAGGGATAGCATTGCAATATGGTTAAACTGATTTTTATCGTTTGGTAATATGTTTTCTGTAGTGCTTAAGAGTATGATTCTTATTTTATAATTTTTTTATGTATACTTTTTTATTAGGGTAACCCTATTATTAATTTTAAGCAATTCAATTTTTTAAAAAAAATTAACCATTTCTATATTGGACACTGTTTTGTTGCAATGTTCTATTTTTGTACATTCCGTTTTATAATAAGATATCTCAGGAATTACTGGTAAGTACAAGGATTAATTTTTTCAAAGAGTATGAGAGTTTCACGTTAAAATATTACGGATTAATTGGTTTACTATAACTCGCTCGTTTGATAATTTTTTTTTAAGGGATTGAATTTCTTTTTTTAAACCTTAGGTAAGATTTTATTGATTTCGCTCAATAAGAAGTGTGATAAATCTGGTAAAGACGTAACACAACTTTTTCTCAAAAAAGTAACAAAATGGGCGTTCGAATTTTTTTATCGTGAATCTTACGGTGTGAATCCGAGAACTAACGTTAGAATAAATCTGTCAGACAGAGTTTTTCTTTTAATGGTAACAGGTTGCGAATTTCTACAGTTTTATTTTTAATAAATGATTTCAAACGTTTTTTGTCATCCCACAATAAACTGGTTAATTTTTTTAATATTTAATTATTCTTTCGGCCACAAATTGTTTTTTATTTTTTACTGCTTCCTTTTTAATTTTCTTTTTCTTTCGGCATTTTGAAATTCTTCATATTAATTTTTTTTTATTCTGGTACTCATACTTTTCATCACCATTTTACATGGAAAATTTAAGTAAATTTCTCCTTATTATTTTTTAAAGCATTTTCAATTATTGTTTTATTCTTAAGTTCTCAGTTGCTTCATCAAGTTTCAGTAATATTTTTTTATTCTTCATATCTTGTTTTTGTTTTAGTGCGAGGTGGCCATCTTGAATGAAATCTACATTCCATTCATTCACTGGTTCTTAAACATGCAACCATTCTAAAAATTCTATTAATTCAAATAAAAATATTTATAAAGGAATATCAAAAAAGGCTTTACCGAAATTGTGCAGTGAGCATGATATTGATTGAGAAATTATACCTAATTAACGTCAAACTTTGAAACTACAGTTGGCGAAGGGCCTCTTAATTTTAAAACAAAACCAAGTCATGAAGACGATGCCTTGATGGTACCCCACTACCAAAACTTCCACAACACGTCGACGGGAGGACTTAGAACATCGACGCGTTGAACGCACTTCAACTTCTATACAACAAAGATGTTCAGAGACATCAGGACTTTAATCTGCATTTCAACAATGCCGGTCACGAGTTCGTTATTAGAAACATCTGGATACCGGGGCCCTAAAATGACTAGAAATGATAACGAAAAATACAGCAACTTAACAGAAATATTTAAAAAGTAGTCTTATTGATAATAAAAATATTGAGAATTATGTGTCTTAATTAGTAATAATTATAATATATCACATTTTTTATATAAGTATTTAAAATTCTAAAAGCATTTCCAAAAACAAAGTTATACGGAATCATACAGCACGTAACATTATTGATGCTAGTTGCTCGTACGATAAATCATTCACATATAAGCCTACCAATTAACATATTTTCGTTGAAACTTCTTGAACATTTGAAGCAATACAAACTGAATATTTCACAGTTGTAGATTTTCTCATTTATTACTAACCACAAAGCAGAATTATCGCAATGTAACTTTTGTGTCAATGAATAGGTCATTGTGTGAATGTTTTGTGTGTGTTTGCAGTATATGGCACGAAATTTCCTTAATGTGTGACTCATTGGGAACATTACTAAAAACAAGTAATATAAAAAAAAATTTAAGTCAATTCCTACTTAGATCAACAAAGAAAAATTTTATTTTAGCTACTTTTTATTAAATAGTTACAATTAAATGTGTATCTACATAGGACAGAATCACAACAATGAGTGGTAACTAATTTTTTTGTTAATTATCATTAAAGTATCGTACTGTCATGCAAAACTATCGTGTTTATAAAATTTCAGTTCAACTGAAGGCTTTAAAACATGAGAGAAAAATTTTTTTTAATTTTTAACCCAAGTCACTAAAAATGAAACCAACGTGGCTATATCTGTATTTCTTTAAATAATTGGTTTCAGTCAATTAATTTTAATTAATTATAATTAAATTATCGTATTTTTACCCAAAACAATAGTGTATAGAAAATTTCAGCTGAAATAAGCGCTTTAAAATGTGAGAAAAAAAAACCTTTCAAGTTTTGACCTAATTCGCGAAAAATGATGCCAACGTGGCTGTATTTGTAATTCTTTGAACAACTAGTTTTAATCAATTAATTTTTAATAATTGTAATTAAATTACTGTATTGTTATCCAAAAGAATCATGTATATAACATTTCAGCTCAATGGAGCGCTTTAAAATGTATTTTATTAACGATTGAAAATTCCAACAAGATAAATTTATTGAGAGTGTGAGCTAATATTAGGAATTGAAAAAGATATCATTTTTGGCGAAATATCGTAGATTCAAGAGAAGCCCGATGTGTATTTTGGTATCATGAAACGAAATCGCCCATTTATGTTCAACGTAAATTTCAGCATTGTTATGGAAGCAAACCTCCCAGTACAAAATCAACAAAGCGATAGTATGAAATGTTTGAAGAAACAGGCAGTGTTAAGGATCTTCCTAGAAATGGCAGGCTTAGTGTGAGTGAAGCAAATGCTGAACACGTTTGGCAATCGTTTCAACGAAGTCTTACTAAATCATTTTGTAAAGAATCATAAGGTTTTTTCGTATTATTTCTGTATAAAATTCTTAGGTTGTATAGTTATAAAATGCAAGACATGTTAAAGAACACTTGGGGGTAACTGGATAAACACTTAGATTCCCCGAGCTATCAAGGGGATGCCCGTTGAAATAATTTACCAAGGTAAATTGTCTTAAAAAAAGTAATAATAAAAAATTACGTTAATTCCTATTTAGTTCAACACGGAAACATTTTATTTCAGTTACTTTTTATTAAACACAATTAATACAAATTTTGATATACATAAGAAAGAATAAATATATTAATTGACAAAATAGAAAGTCATTTTCCTTTCCATTTTCCACTCTATATATGTTGTTGAACTCTTTTTCTTTTTTGTTGTTACTATTTATTCATGAATTTAATTCAATTATTCTAATTAAATAGTATAGTAAAAAGAAACCAGATTCTCAAAAATTAGGCCATCTCAGATGGAATTTGGACACACTATTTTTGGATTGGATGTCCAACGCGCTATCCATTGCTCTACAACAAAAAGTTTTCCTTTCTTTATGTGCTGTTGGACAATTATTTTTATTTGTTACTTTTTATTCATTTTTGTTGTTGTTACTTATGCCACCTGATCGACAGTAACATCAGGGTAAAGTCCACGAAATTCATCGCGGTGAAGGGCTAAATTTTAACGCCTGTCGTTAGCCTTGGCTTTGAACACCATGCAGGTGACTGTACATTTTGCTCAGTTACATCCCAATTTCGAGGGATAACACCCTGGGGGTGATCAAGGACCTCCTACCTCTCTTCCCCTTCCACCAACCTCACGAGAAGATTTGTGGCTCGACCGATATTTTGAGTAACCCCATGCCCTTGAAGGCACTGTACATTTACAAACACCCATGTCTTTTGCGGGATTCGAACTCAGACCCTATGGTACCAGAGTCAGCTTCACTATCAACTATTAAACTATTAACTATTTTAACTAATTTAATTTTTAACTATTTTAACTATTTTAACTAATTTTAACTTAATTAATGATTTAATATTAGAAAAAAAAACTGAATTAACATCGTCATCCACTATACGTTTAAAAAAAATGTATTGGAACTTGAATGGATGAATAGAAAGTATTTTATTAACGATTGAAAATTTGAACATGATATATATATAAGAAACCTTGATCCCTTCAGGACGGGGCAATTTTCTATGAGACGCTCGCTGGGGACGGGGAGATTGCGGAAGGACCTGTCCTAAATATCGCTAAGCCTAACTTTAAAAAATGCATAAATAATAAAATTTCTGTCCTAACGTCGTAAACTTTGTTACCTCTTTGGATTACTACGTTAGAGTTGTCTGCTACATTAAAACTAGAATGTAATAATATTTTTCCTTTAATTTATATGAAACTTTATAAAAAAATATCACTTAAATTTTGAAATAAATTTTGTAAGCGGTATTCAATTTTTTCCAAAATTTTAATTGACGAACCATATTAATAAACTTTCAAATTAATAAAAAAAATTATGACAAAGATTATTTACAAAAAGAAATAGCAAAATTAAAACGAACACTGAGTGTAGAAAATCTCGAAGCATGGAGAAAGGCTAAGTCCTACTTTGTATGATTTGCGTGCAAATGTTTGTTGAGTTGTTTTTTTTATTTACACACGATTTGTGACTATTCACTTTGGCTTTTTTCACCCTTTTTGTTCATATTAAGGTTAGGAAAATGCCGTCAAAACAATCAAATAATAAATTGAAGTCAAGGTTTTTGAAATAAGAGAAGTACTCGAAATATATCCGAAAGCAACAAAAACCGTAACAGAACTGACGCTAAAACCCTAAAACACTCCACACTGTTAAGGAAAATAAAATAAAAAAGCACTGGGAGAGTTATTAGAAACGCGGATGTTTTATATCAGGTGGAAATTTTACGCGCTATTTGTTTACATTTCGATTATCCCCTCCCCCGGCACAGTTGATGAGCAAAATACCAAATCCAGGCAGAATATAAACATACTGTATAGGTCAGGTTACTCTAACTATGTTGAGTTTCAATAAAATGGACATAGGGTGTCATCTAGTGGTCATTAAAAATTATTCCAGCTGAAAAGTCACATATACATCGCTCGGCCTACGAAACTGTTTTTTCAAAATGCATACTTGCACCGCCCGGCCATGAGGTGTGTCCGTGATGAATGCATATATGAATCGCTCGTCGCGAAGAGGTTAAGTGGGTGCATAATTACTCGTGCCGAGTGGACTTTTATACTGTAACAACAAAAGGATAGGGCGTGACCATTGGAAGTGATTACTGTATATTAGATAGATTTCCTATGCTGGTTGATATTGCGTATTCAATATTATTGATGAGGCAGTTTTGGGATTAGTAAATCCATTTTATTGCACATCTTGAAACACATAGGCATATTAAAAACATAAGCATGAACGGCACTATACAGAACAAAGACAACAAACACACAACGCGCTGCAGTCGACTACGTGGTGAAAGGACAAAGACATAAAAGAGGGGGATTTTTAAGACATTGCGACATTCACATTGAGGACTGGAGTCTAGGCAGACTCTTCCGCCCCATATCTGGAACTGAATGGGCATTGTGATGAGTACTTGGTTTGGGGGGTTGAGAAGGTGTGGCCACTACAGTAAGGAGCGAATGGCGAGCAAGCAGGCTTCAGCGGTTAAGACTTGGGTGTTTCGTATTGGCTAGTCAGCTTTTGGACTTAGAGATGAAAATTGCCTGATCGGTAAAGAAAGGAAAATTAAGCTATTGAGTTAAAAAGAGACATTACAATTAAATTTAAAATTAGAAAATTGGAAAATAAATAATATAGGTATCTTAATCAAGCACGGCTTCCATTAGCATTAGTGCTTGGTCTTTGATGTCTTTAGTTTCCTTAAGAGAAGGGAGTATTTGTTTTAACTTAGGGAATTGTTTAAAAATATATTAGATACGATTTTAAAAAGAGCTATTATATCTTGTATATCAGAAGAACTATTACTATTATCATTTTCCGTATCGGGGGTAATTTGAGGAGGACTTTGTCTTTCCGAATTACTGTTATTATCAGTAGAGGGATAGGGGTCATTGTTTTTGTTAGAAAAACCAGAAACGATGTTGGCGAAGGAAATTCCTTCAACAACATTGTTACTGGTGAAACTTTTCTTATTGCGATTTATCAAGGGGGCACACCTTTTTTGGGTTTTGGAAAGCTAGGGCATTTTGTGTAACGGGCAGTATGCCCGTACACGTGACAATTAATACAATAAGGATTATCCTGTCTTTCTTTAATCTCGCAATTTTTAGTAAGATGATCCTTTCCGCACTTGACACATCTTGGAATCATATGGCAGTTAGCGGCAGTATGGAAAAAATTATTACAATTAAAACATTGCATGGTACCCCGAACGGAGTACCCTTCAATCTTTACTTGCATATATCCCAAGTGGGAAAGGTCAAAAACGGTTAAATTAAAAGTATTTCTTAGCATTGTGATTAAATAAAAGGGGAGTGAAAGTTTGATTTTTTTAGAAATTAATTGGCTAACACTGGTTACAGTGTAGCCAAGATCTTCTAGGTCAGTAATTATTTCTTCAGTCATAGTACAGCCTGGTAATTCTTTAACTACTACTTTTAAAAAGAGGGGGATTTTCCAAAGTCTTGCTTTTATACCAAGTGCGAAATCACATTAATGGGGGGGGGAGGGGGGATGGATGTTCGCGGATTTCCCCGTTACGCGGATAGCTAGATTATTAATTAAACGTGGGTCCTAAAGGAATGGACCAAAGATAAATCAACTATTAAAGATTAAATGATTGGGAATTATTATATATATATATAGAGAGAGAGAGAGTGAATTAATAGTAGAGGAACGGAAAAACATTCATAATAATACTTACTTTATATTGAAATATATATATATATATGACATGTTTTGAGTTAGAATCAGACTGAATTTTTAAAAAGGATCTTTATTTGATGCAAGTTAGACATATTCTGACGCTAAGAGCAGAGAGGTAAAAAGCACACCACCGTAAGAATCTTAAATGCATTAACACTTAAAACGCAGAAGTGGTAAGTTTCGCGGATTTCATGAGTGTACTTGAAAGTTAATGCTGACATATAGAGCTATTAAATATAACGATATGGAATTAGACATGTTTATTGGCTACGCCATATGTTCCGAAGAAATAAATGGCTTATTAGTTTGATACTTGAAGAGGTAATGAAAAAAATAAAAGAGTTAAATGCTACATAGGGAACTTAATTTTTATCTAATTTAATTATCCTTATATATATGTAAATATAACAGTTTGACTACAATAAATATATTTAAAATCAGGGCACGCACGACTTTGGGGTTACCCTATATATTTTATTACGCAACTTCTTGTGAAACTTTTCTGCCCTTTTTAATAAAACGTCTGATGTGTTTTTAAAAGTTAATGTTTTAAAGAGAAAAATTTTATTTTGTTTCCTACTCTTTAGTACCACAAATGTAACGTCAAATTATTTTCCTGTTCGAATATCTCTTATAGTGAAAAACGTTTTTGGCATTATATGCAATTGTCTATATATATATATATATATATATATATATATATATGTGTGTGTGTGTGTGTGTGATTTTTCTTATAATCTTTATAAAATAGACACTTTATTTTTCCTGATCATTATAAGCCCTCGGGTCTAGGGAGAAATGGAGCTATTGAAATATTTCCAGGTATATATATAAAGTTACTCTCATTCAATATTTATTTTCCCTGTATTGTTTACCCGATAAATAATGTCTTCAGACAATACTCGCACAGTGCATCAGTTTTGCACAGCCAATTACCTACGAAAAGGTTCTAATAACAAAGGACACTTAAGAGGAATTTTAATTAAAATGGGGAAGCTCTTTCTTTCTGAAAACGAGCCGCATTTTATTGGAAATTTCCTTTTGTTCCTCACAACAGGTGCAGAGTAATCTCTTTTCAACTCGTTTCAACTTTTCAATTTGAAGAGCGAAAATGTCAAAAAAATCAAATGCATTATTTTTTACGTGTTCTTCCGCGATCCCTGTTTCCGAAGATAAAAGCACAGGGTGAAAATAAATGATGGACCCGATTTTTTTTTAAATAAATCATATTTTCGAAACAATTGCGCATATTGCAATAGGTCAGGAAAGGCGAACCTTTTTGAATCAACGTGCCATTTTTTCTTTAAGATATGTTTAATGATGTATAGACGTGCCATCAAATAACTTTGACTTAATTTTGATTTTATAATGTAATTTTGAAAATAATAAAACTAAATACCCACATCACAAAATTCTTTATTTACTACGAAAAAATACATTTTGCACTGTATAGTAGTAAATGTTTTAGTTATACGTGTAATTAAATTTAAGTAACATTAGTGTGACTTCTGTTGTTGCAGATTATATATATATAGATGACAAATAACTTTTATTAGCATTGTAAAATGTTACTTTTAGCAGAATGCATGTGGAACTGAAGTCATCTGCCAAACGGTTTCTAATGAGTCTTTAATGTTATTCATCTCTGAAAATAATCACTCACAAGCATATGTAAGTGAAATATGGTTAAAATAGCACAAACTAGCTTCTTAAAATAGTTAAATGTGTCTGGAATCGCGAATCCGATGTTTTTCAAAATTTCGTTAAGGTATCCGACTACGTTCGGAACCGTTATTTTCAAAAGGCGCATAAATGGATACTTTTCATGATATTTAATGTCACTTAGATTAGAATACATGCATAATATTGTTTTATGGACATTTTGACAAAAAAAAATTATTTAAATGCAATATTTTGGCAAAAGATTAACTTAGAATAACCTTTTTTCAAAATGTTCTCCTTTGGTGAAAAATGCTTCTATTATAATAATATTTTGCCTGTATGTAGCTCAGACCTCTCAGAGGCTCAACTATGATTTTTTAAAAATTCACATTATTTTCAAAGTTACAACCACTTGAAATAAGTATCGGCGTTTTTTTCTTAAAATTTCTCCCCTCGGTTGTCATACAACATGGATAAACCCACTTCTAAGCTATATATTTCAAAAATTCTAGTTAAGCCTCTGTACAGAGGTCAGAGCTATAGATAGGCAAAATATTATTATAATAGAAGCATTTTTCACAAAAGAAGAATATTTTGAAAATGGGTCATTCTATGTTTATTTTTTGTCAAAATACTGTACTTAAATAGTTTTTTATTGTAATACTATTCTTAAAACAATTTTATATACATTTTCTAATCTAATTGATACTAATTATCATAATTATTAACCATTTTTATGCTTTTGCAAAATCACGGTTCCGAACGTACTCGGATACCTTAATGGCATTTTTACTTATATTGCTTGTTAAACTTTCTGCTTCAATCAATTCCAACTTTTTCCTTGTTTCAATAAATTTTTTAATCCATACTGAACTAGACTAGAAATCAATAAGTTGCATTTCAAATTTTTGAATTTTTAACGAATCCAATTGGAACAAGTTCAGTTTATCAAATAATGTCACATCAGGGTACATAATAAACTTGAGCGCTTTTTATAATTCTTTGAACTGAGAAAATCTCACTGAAAACTCCTTGATTGAAGAATCAATAAGGAAATTAATGTTTCAATAACTATATCTTTGACTGGTTTCTCATGTACATTTTTATCTTTGATATTGTTTTCAAGTTTGGAGCTACTTGTGCAATAATATAGTTTCTGAACTAAAATGCAAACCGTCACGCGTGCCAATGGTTCGCTATCCCTGCAATAGGTGATGCATGAATGTAAAAAGAAATACACCAAGAATTTCCCCATCATTGATTAATAGCACATTCAAGAACATTAGGATTGAAATCCAAACATGGCGTCAATGTCAAAGAAGAGTTTTTGCGTAGTAGAGTGTGCACGGGGCTTTTAAGTAATTTCGGTGCAACGTGCATTTAGAAATCTCTACGGGAAAGTAGCGCCAACCAGAAGCGTATTATGCGATGGTACCATGAATTTAAGAAAACAGATTGATTGTGTAAAAGAAAAGTAGCGGCAGACCAGTGGAGAGAGAGAGGTAGAGTTTTGTTCAAAGTTCTCGGAAGTCTATGAGAGTTGCCAGCTGTGAACTTGGAATACCCCAGAAAACAGTATGAAAAATTTTACGTAGAAAATTAAATTTCAAGGCGTATCATTTGCAATTGATACAACAAATAACAGAATAGGATAAATAAATACTTGTAAAGCTTTACAAACCATTGATAGATTGATGCCATAAAATGTGTGGAAAGAACTGGATTATGGATTGGACGTATGTCGCATAACTAGAGGGTACTACTTCGAACATTAGTGACAGAAATTTGTTATATTTCTCTTTACATTCCAGTATCACTTATTGTAGTATATGAAGTAGTTTTGACATCATCATTTTTTAAAATCGGGTCCCATTATTTCTATTCACCCTGTATTTCTCACAGGAAAAGATAGATGTAGTAAAGAATGAAAACTGCTGTACCTCACGTTATGAAATGTTGTCTTTTAAATAAACTTTTAGTATTTTGCTTACAGATGATTATTTTTGCCATATGCACATATTTTATTGGTGAATAACTGCCATAAAATTTTAAAGAACTTAACAAAGAAAATAGCATGTTTCCAGAAAGAGAAAACGTTTCATGAAATTTAAGATTATATTTTTGATCAAATCATCAAACATTCCAAAATAATTAAATTCAAAAATCAGAACTTATTTAATATAAATGTCCCCTCCCCCCCTTAAAAAACAAAATATTCTTCACATTGTGTATGTTTGTATTGGAAGATCTGAACATTTTTTTTTTGAACACCTCTCCTGGCGACACTGTAAGTTCTAACATCTCCCTTGTTTCACTACCAAAGTGAGATATGTGTGTGCTTCCTTCTCACACATTCTAGTAACACCAAAATACTAAAACACATGTACTGATCTATGCACGTATTTCTGTTGTAGTTGTTGTTTTTTATCCCACTTGATCGACACAAACATCTCGATCAGGGGTGGCGTACCTTTATGGATCAATGTGCCCTTTTTTCTAAGGAAGTGTTTAATTAGGTATAGACGTGCCTTCAAATAATTTTGAATTGTGGTTATTGGGAAAAAATAATAAAACTAAATACTGTGAGAACACAAAATTATTTATTTACTACGAAAAAATACTTTTTGTACTGTATAGTTGTAAATGTTTTTTTATAAGTGCAATTCAAATTAAAGTAACATTAGTGTGACTTTTAATAGATGATAGTTTGTGTGTATGGATGACACATAACTTGTATTACGATTGTAAGATATTACTTTTAGTGGGTTACTTGTGTAAATTGGAGTGTCATCTGTCAATCGGTTTTTTAAGCAATTAATTATTTTTGCGGTGGTTCACTTTTTTGACAAGAAGATTTGCGATTTGTTTCAGAATGCCATTTTACAGACGATGTTCTGCATACCACTATTCCAGACCATAAAACACACACCGCTTTGTCTTTTTTACTAATAATTTCTAGATTCACCAAATTTGAAATTCTCTGTTACACTTACTATCTTACTCTTTAATTCTTTTGCTGAATTAGCCATGTTAAATAAAACTTAAAAATCGTAAATATAACACAAAGAAACTTTAAAATACAGTTGTGTCAATAAAATTGGCTATGCTATGCGTAGACAAACTTTGCATCATAAGCAATTCTAGTAGTCTACTACGTAATTGAGGCAAGAGAATAACAAACGAGTGTGCTCCCCGCCGCACCGCGACCGATCGCGTTTTGTTCTTAATACTTAATAGTGAGCTTTATTATTTTGAAATAAAAGGCAAACCATTTTGATCGCTGGCGTGCCCAAAATATTGTGTCGCGTGTTATTCATGGCACACGTGCCAATGGTTCGCCATCCCTGATCTTGATCAAGTCTATTAACCCGTTTCTTTTTTAAAAATGAAGAGCTGTAGCAGTACATGAGAGCAGATGGCTCTTATGGCAAACAAAACAAGCCAAGATGTTGGCAGGAGCGGTATGTGTCATATTGCAATTCGGACAAGAAGGGTAAACTTTAAGAACCACCACATGTCATTGAGTTCCAGTGTGTCCAATGCCAAGTTTAGCAATCATAGTTTCATCTCGCCTACTGCTTGTCCCAAGCAAATCAACACCAGTACAGTCTCATTTATACCATCCTTGTACAGGGCTGTCCTCCAAGAGGAAGTAATATCATATTTGACCTGGGTAGCAATTTCTGAAAAAGTAAAGCAGCCACCTTGTGTAGAAACTTTATGGCTGCATTCACAGGTCAAACCATCTGCAATTTTATTTCTACAGACATTCTCGTGCTACGGTACCCATTGAAAAAAGATCTTAATATTGACACTCAAGCTATTTAAAGCTGGCTAGTACCGGTTGTCGTTCTGTCACCATGCCTCCAATATCCAGATAGATGCTGAATAGAGCTCCTGCTATCCCACAGTATCCAAATATCTGTATTGACACACTCTACAAAGCAAAATTTCAGAACCACAATTATCTCCAAAATTAATCTATGAACTTGTCAGACTAAGGATTATTTTTTGAGATTAAAACCAGTTTTAGAGTATGGTTAATACTACTAGAGTCAAAATATTTCCGGAATGTCCCCCTGCATACATGCAGGTGCTCGTCGGTGGGGAAATATCTGTAAGAGGTGATGGCAGTAGGGATTGTAATATCGGATCAAAAGTTCAATACTGGGGTATTCGGTATCTTTTAGATCTTAATACCGAGATACTGGTTTTAATACCGGTAGTAGAAATTTTAGAAAAAGAAAGAACGCACAGGTGTTTCTCTGTTTTATGTTCCAGTTTTATTAGAAAGTGTTCATATCACAAAAAATGATTTGTAACTTATAAATTATAAAAGTATATAAAGAATCACAAAAAAGTAGAGGAACATCTTATTTATTTAAATCACGAATTACGAATTTATGATTTCTTATGTTCTGTAAAGTTATACTTATTTATTATTATGGGTTATTATTCATGAGGTATATGTAATGAATCTGTAAAATATTTTGAACCCTAAAGTATAACACGCAAATACAATGTGAATAACAAACTCACCAATTTAAAAAATAATATCAAAATTTTACGGCCTTTCTTCACAACTTCAACCTTGTTTTATCAGATACGAATATAAGACTACGAATCCTGCGCGTGGGCAGTATCACACTGAGCTGTGATAGAATAGTTTTGACCCCCCTCCTTGGATGATTAAAACGCAGATTTTTCCTACACGTTTGATGATACTTTAAAGTTTAAAAATTTTTTTTTTCGAAGCATATCTGGTATTTGAACTCTAATTCATTCCTTTAAAATACACAGGATGACCCAAAAATAGCCAACAAAATCTGCACCTAGATTTGTGGTTGGGAGTACATAAAAATGCCCAAAAGAACTATATCTATAAGATTCATAGTTTTCAAAATAAAATACGTTAAATGATAATGAATGAATAATAGTGCATGAAGTTTCATGATAGGGATCCGGCGCATTTCTGTACTTCTGTGCGTGATTAGCTAGATATGGCATACCCCAGTCACTGGATCGGAAGTGAGGATCTGGTCTTATGAACTTTACGATCACCATATCTTATACCATTTGATTTTGTATATTCTCAAACAATTGGAAGGTGGAGGAGCAGGGCAGACACAAACGGACTTAGTAGCTTCTCCAGGAGCAGTATTTACACTAATGGACTTAAATGATGGTCTGCGTGCTGCTTGTACTTCACTGGACAGCATGTTGCCGTGACCTGTACATTTATCCATTCCACGGCTGGGACTTGCCTGCTTTGATATGCTTGGCGGACACTTTGAACATCTGCTTTTTTAAAAATATTTGCTAATGCTGTTAATGATGAGTTAGAAACGGTGCTTTTTCCGGATGTGACGTTATACTGTGTTTTTTCGAATTTTTCTCGTTAACTATAGATCGCACAGGTATAGTTCTTTCGGCATTTTCTTATGTTCTCACAACAAGGAATCTAGATGTGCAGAGTTTGGGAGCTATTTTGGTACACCCTGTATTTATACTTTATTAGCATTCTGTTGATAGATTCTTTATCGACGTCACATTTAGAGAAACAGAACGATTGATTGCATGTTCAAGAGAACCGAATCCACTCAACAGAATTTAAAAATACAAACCGATGCCTCGCGAAACAATCACCCCAGCACTCAGCATTTATTAATAAAAAAATCCGTTTTTTCTTGCTGGAGAATACATATTTCAATATAAATTTTATATCAGAAATTACTAAGTTCAGAGTATGTAAAAAATTCAAAGCAAAAAACTAGATAGGAAATACAGGGTAAAAAAAAATGTCATTCAAATTTGTTAGTAAGATGTACTAAAATAGCTCCAAAACACGTGCATTGTTCATGCAGATTCCCTGCAAACAAGAATAAATAATATTTGTCACAAAATACATACAGTTATGTATTAAGTGCTTCACAGGTACACATTCATACGCAATGCGAGACCTTCACAATGCAATGTAAGGATTTAAAAATAAAGATTTGATAAATCGAAAGTGATACAGCAAAGAACCCAATCTTTTTCAAAATGATCCGATCCTGTGAATTGTAAATGCTGTCCTAATAATTTATTTCAGTTTTTAAAAGAGAGAATTTTTTTAACGATATAGTGGAACTCAGATATTTATTTTGCAGTCTCCAAATTGTATTATTTTGTTAGAAGACACACTGGAGAGTGTAACGGTTGGCAACTGTAACAGAACCACAAAACT
>BMAV01011151.1:0-57946 GCA_019973955.1 Trichonephila inaurata madagascariensis
TGCATTTTTGTTAACGTTTGATAATCTACGAATACTTTTAACTTTCTCCTTGTGTCTTTTGACAAGGCGAAGTGCTACATTTATGGCTTCATAGTTTTCTTCACAGAGTTCATTAGGCAGCATTTGAAAATTTCAATTCAACTCAAACGTTTCATGTCTATCATTTATCGCATATTTACTTTCTCTATCTTGATTAATATGCATTATTTCATCAGGTTCTCCAATTGCTTGATCAGTTTCAATTTCCTTCAATAGAGATTACAGATGCCCATGCCCATTTTTTTTTATTCTGCTCATTTACATTTATAAACCGTAATAAGTCGTACAACACAGAAATCAAAACCACAAAATTGTTCATGGAAAGTACAATGTTCTAAAAATAATTTGTAAAACATTTTTCATTATGCATTATATGTTTCAGAATACTCATAAGAAATCTTGGCCAAATAATCCTACAGAGTGCTCAATATGCTTATCCATATATCATAAAACTCATTCATATGGGGAAAAAAAGCAACAGAAAAATATTATTTACAACTTTCCTAAAAGAAAAAAAGACGGAGTGAAACACACAGGTTTGAAGGTCAAATATATGATAATCAAAAGTAGTAATTTAGGGGTTAAAAAAGAAACATAATAAAAATCCTCATCTGGGATTACAGTAAAGCAAACAAGAATGTCTTTTATTATTTGGATGAGAATCAAAGATAGCTAATGACCGTTTGAAGTGGAATCTTTTATTTTTGATGATCACCAGATGATAAAAATAAATTATATCAGTGTAAATGTGTATTTCTTATTATGTCAGAAAACATTTTGTTTTACTTCATTCCAAAAAATTATTTTTTTAAACCTTTTATATTTTCAATATGCTCGCGCCCCCTTGCAGGGTTATCGCGCCCCACAGTTTGAGAAACACTGTATTAGCAGCATATCCCCATACTGGACAAGCGTAAGCTATTATTGAACGTATAACGGCTGTATAGAGAAGCACTTTTTTTTCTATGCTTAAATGAGTTCCGGCCTATTAAGAGGAAAAGTTTAAACATGATTTTCCAGAAATTATCACGAGCGTATAAAATATGTTGTTTCCATGTTAGGTGTGCATCGAAAATTATTTCAAGATATTTAGCTTCTTGAGACCAGGGATCTGTTTGTTGTACACGATGAGTGGTGGTGGCAGTGAGTGCTTTTGTGAAAATAATGGCTGTGGATTTTTCCACGTTGATACTAATTTTCCATTTGTCGTAGAAATTTTGTAGAAGATGCTTGTTAATCGCATAAGATATAGTTGTCAGGTTTTTGTAAGTTGTGTGTAAGGCCGTATTACCAGCGTAAAGATTGATCTTGGTTAGTGAGTAATTAGGAATATCGTTAATATAGAGATTAAAGAGCAGGGGGAAGAGCAAGGAATCTTGTGGACACCCTGCAGAAACAGTATGTATGTTAGATAGGGACTCGTTAATTCAAATTTTGAAAGAACGGTTGGTTAGATAAGAATGAATGAGGTGAATCACACACAGTGGGGGAGGTAGATCATAGGATATTAGTTTGAAAATGAGTCCATTAATCCAAACACGGTCGAAGGCTTTCTGGATATCCAGAAATACAATTCCCGTGCTTTTCTTTTTCTGGAAACCTTCCGAGATGTGTTCAGTTAATCTTAAAAGTGGGTGTAAGGTAGAGAGCTTATTAGTAAAACCATTAAATAGCGTGCGGCCGACACCACATTATATATATATAATAATAATAAAACTTAAAGGGGGTGAATGATTTGTCGCGCGTGAAGAGTGGACGATTATTCTTTAACAACGAAACACAGGGCGTCGCCGGTGGTGAGTGATTACTGTAGTACGTGGAGAGTGAATGATATTATTGTAGTATTGACGAGGCAGTCTATGATTAAAAGACACAGACAGAAGAAAGAAAGAGGGCGGGTTTTCCCAAGGTTTCCGTATTTATACCCAGTGGGACATCGGGGTTTTTGGGGGTGGATGGATGTAACTCAAGATACTCTCGGTAGGGGAAAAAATTAAAAAACCAAATGGTTGCCCTGAAGGACTGTACCTTTAAATAAAAAAGGGGTATTAAAGTTTAAAATTTTTTAAATTTTACACACAAAAAATATACTAAAAAATTTTTTTTAATAAAATTTTCCCAAATTGTTTTGTTAACACAGTTGCCCCCTTTTTTAAATGCAATTCTTTTTTTAAAAGTATTTTTCCTTTGTTATGCAGATGATTGCAAAACCCTATTTCCCAACTTCAAAGAAATATATTTGAAAATATAACGTCCTTGTGATGTCTATGGTTATATCAATGAATGTATTTTTTGTTCAGTGAAAATTTTTCCGAAACGGGATAAGCTAGTTTGCTTTGAAAAAAATAAATCTATTCTGCCTTGGGCCCCTTGGGGCATGCTGATTCCGCTAGAGTACTTTTCACATGTATTCTATAATTTTTTTTTTTAATATTTTATCAATTTTTTAAAGTTATTTCTGTCTTTCCTGGATAAAGTTGCCTCTGATGAAAATTAAAATTTACATGTATAATTTTTTTTATTATAATTTTAAAGTTGATTTTTCAATTTTACCCGAAACCCAAAAACACTTTTCTCTCAAAATGTATATTCTTAATTGATTCCCCCTTTAAAAATTTAAATGAAAAAGGAACCTTTAAAAAATTTAAAACTGTCATGAAACTTTTTTTTGAAATATAAGGTATACCTTACCATACTTTTCTATAAATGACGGAATAAGAAAAATAATTCTTTTTTAAAATTTTTTTCCAAAAACCCTGAACTTCGGTTTTTAAAAACTAAAACGAAAATTTTGTTATATTTTTATAAAACTCCCCGAAAACAGCAAAAGGTTTTAAAAAGTCCAAATTAGTTAAACATGAAGCTAAAGGGGGTTCTTCCCTAAAAAATTTTATAAGTTTAAAAATGAAAGTTATTAAAAAAATTTTATATTTTTTGATATTTTTTAAAATGTTTTTTTCTAAAAAACTATGTTTTTAAATTTTTTTTGCTACACCGAAAAGTGCACTACATAATTTCTTTTTAAGATATTGCAATGAAATTTTCAGAAAATGTCTTATTTAGTTTTATCTCCAGTATAGATTTTTAAATCTAATCTTTGTTTTATATATTTATGTTCTTTATTGCACTATTTGTGAGAAAATATTGCTTTTTGCAAAAAAATTGAATTCAAAAACAAAAAATAATGGTATATTTCAAGTCTTATAGCTAATGTTAAGTTTGTGAAGCCCCCTCCATGGGGACTCACGCCCCTACACTATCTACGCAACCTGTTTCTGGGGGGAAAGAATGAAAAACCCAAGAGCCTTGGGGATTGGGGTGAACCTCAATTCATGCGAAGTTTTATGGCCCCAAACAAATGTTGGGTGACAAGAGCACGTGGCCAGGGGGTCATTGTTTATTGTCTGACCCCCGGACAAAGCCGACACCCAGTCTGGAAGTTATAATACCCAAAAAAGAGACCCGGGAAACCCCCAAATTGACAATGGGAAAAAATTTTCAAAAAAAGAACAAGGTCGCCATGGCAAGTTCGGAGAATGAGTTCATGGAACCAATTTGGGACAATGCATAAAACCCAGGTAGGGGATGAATAAGGGTTTTCAAAGTTAGATAAAATTATCCCCCCCTTTATTTTCCCGGAGACAGACCAGGAATGTGTTGTTTTTCCCCCAACTGTAACCGAATGTGGCCCGGGAACGGGGCAGATTTTTTTGGCCTGACAATGAAAAGAGGGGGCGTGTTGGGACCCCCCCTGGTTTTTAAAAAGGGATTTTTTGGGAACAAAAAGAAAACGGGAAAGGGGGCCCTGAAAAGAAAAAGGGATTAGCGAGTGCCTTTAAAAAAAAGGGTTGAATTTCCGTGGGGATAGACTGCCCCGCACCGGCATGGCATATTTATTGGATTTTAATTACTTTATTTAGTATTCTATGAAGCAAAAATGTTGTTTTTTTAAAAAATGGGGCGGACAAGTTTTCTGTGTTTGTTATCTACCCCGACGTTGCACACCCCAAATCATTCATACTAAAACCCAATTTATTAAGAAATCTTAGCTTAAACACAATAAAAAAATAAAATTTAAAGTGGATGATCCAAATGAGATGACGAAACACGTTTTACCTAATAATCGCGCAATTGCCCGCCTAACTTTATGGGATTTCTAATCTCATTAATACACGCATTTTCCCTTTTATAGCTTATAAAAATTTCCCCGCTTACCCCCTTACCCTTTCCCAGCTTATTTCCTTATCATTTTGTTGTGGCTTTAACCCGACTATGTTTCTTTTGGTCTGGGACCCACTTTTTTTCGTCTGTACCGGCACGGTTAGGCTAATTCCCGGACTTAAAATTCTTTTTAATTTTTATCTCAAATCAATTTACCCCACCTCTCTGTTTACCATTTCCCCCCTTTTAGAAATTTATTTCACATAGACTTCACGGAATGTTAAATTTCCCTATATAAATTTGGTTCCAAATTTACAAAACCCCGTTCCTCTTCTTGAGTTGGTTGGAAAAAATTTCCCTTTTTGGCCCCAAAAAACCCCAAAAGGGCAAATTAAAATAAAAATGAAAAACCCCCCACAAGTTATAAGAATGTTACCAAAAAATTTAAAATCATCGATCAAGTTGTTTTAAAAAAACATCAAAGTATAAAATGCTATTTATTAATTAAATTTTTCAATAAAATATTTCCCATTTTTTTTTTTTACTTCAATCGAAATTTTTTGAATAGAGGGTAAACATTTTCATTTTGAACTTGTCTTTTAAAAAACTTTCCAAAACTTACTAAGATCAAACAAAAAAATATATATATATATATATATATATATTCAGAATTTTTTGTTTATAAAACATACTACACAGAAGTTTTAATATCACACAAATGCACCAGTTTTTAAGTACAACTTTCTTTTTGAAAAGTACTTTTCCCTTTTTTAGACTTTTTGGGGGATTGAAGGGACCACCCCAAAATTCCCAAAATATATTTAAGAAGAGAATGTCTTTTTAAAACCCCCCGATTTTATCCCAAAAAAAGGAAATTTGGGAACGGGGTAAGCAACTACTGTGACAGGGGTTCTATTCTGCTTTAATAAAGAAAAAGGGGCGTAAACGCCAGAAACTTTTTACCCTTTTAATAATTTCTGTTTAATATCTTTATCTATATGTGACTGTGATTTCTGTCACTCCCCTAATTAAAGACGTCAGTTATACAAAGAAAATTTACATCTTTAATACTTTTCTCTTAAAATTCGGCTGGTGTTTTCTAATTTTATTGAACTTTAAGTACATATTTTTCTCTTAAAATGTAAACCTTTATTTTGATGGAGGAAATAATTTAAAAGTAAAAGGAACCTTATAAATTTTTTAAAGCCGTAGTGAAACATTTTTGAACAATAATGTATATTTTATCGAATTTATCTATAAAAAAGGGCTTAAAAAAAAAAAAAAAAAATTTTTTTTGGGAAAAAATTTTAAAACCCTTGGTTTTTTAAAATTAGTATGTGTATGAATATATTCCTGAAATTTTCAAAAAACAATTTTGCTTTTTTGCAAATTCATGCCTTGCCTAATGTTTTTCAACAACAAATGATTTTAAATTTTAAAATTTTGTTAAAATTATTACTACTATACGGGGCATAAAAAAAATTTTTCTTTTTGACTTTCGAAAAAATGTTTTTTCCACATTTAATTTATGGAGGTGTACACAAAAGGGGGGCTCAGCTGCCTTCCTTAAGCGATCACACTATTCTTAACATAAAGCTAACGCTTTTGACTGCATATTTTTTAAAAAATTATTAACATATATATATGCGCGTACTAATACATGTAATTTTTTTTAAAACGAGTCTAAAGAATGAAAAAGAGAAAGTGGTGCTGAAAATTTTGAAACCTGGTGAAGACTTTAAGCGTTAAAAATAAATCAGTTGTTACTTATTTTACAAATGCAACATTTTCAGTCATTTCATAAATATACGAGTCGCTAGTAATAATGTTTCTATCTTTAAGAAAGAGGGTTTTTGAACGGTAAAGAAATATACAAAATGACTTTAAAAAGAAAAAAGAATGTTACAAAATTTATCGACATCATCGATCAAGTTGCATTAAAAACAACATTGAAGTATAAAATGCTACTTTTTTTTTTTTTTTTATTTTTTCAATAAATATTTCCGAATTTTTTAGTTAAATCGAAATTTTAGTATAATAGAACTAAACAATTAATCAAATGTGGATTTTTAATTGTTTATGTTAAACATAACTTTAATTTTTTAAGCATCAATATTTTGGCCGCTGTAGCCGGGGTGGTATAGGTATCGGGTCGGGCTGGGTTTTTCCCCGAGTTCAAACCCGGACTAAAAACCCGCCGTGTAGGGGCGGGAATGCCCTCAAATCTGCGAAAGCTGGGAAAAGTCCTCCCATTGGTGTGGTAGTTAGGGGAGGAGGATACCAACCGGGGTCATCCACGTCACTTGACCATGGCCCAAAAGGGGCCGTCGCCAAAAACCCTCGTGTATTTAACAATGCGACGTTAATGTTCACTCACCCCAAAATCCCAAAATACATAATATTTTTTTTATAAAACTTATTATGCGTAGATGTATTTATAACGCACAAATGTGCAGCATTTTTTTTTGTACAATATTCTTTTGTTATTTTCCCCAAATTTTTTGTTTGATCAACCCAGTTTGGGATAACACCTGACGGTTTAGTCAAGCGGAAAAAGGGGCATAAATTTTAAGAACTGTTCATTCAACAACGTCGGATTGGCCAATTTAGCTGCACCTTTCCCTGAGTGGGGTCGCTGGGTTTGGGGCAAATTTCCCCATACTTTTCCCCAGGGAAACGCAAAGTCGGCCTCCCTTTCAATTACAAAGGGGAAAAAGGACTTTTTACGAAACATGGACCTATTTTTTCTCCCTCCCGTCTCCCAACCAAACAGGCAGCGGAAGCCTTACCCCCGCCAGCAAAGTCTTCCCCGAAAGGGGAAATAAGCCCCTTTAAAAAAACCCCATAAAAAAAAAAGAAAATAAGATCCCCGCTGCTCCGTAGCAACCCTGGAAAGTCGAAGAAGACCCAATTTTTTTCATCCAGGGCAGGAACTTCTGGAACTGCCAACCTGAAACCCCCCTTTTCCCCGTTTACCGGCTCATATTATGTGACTCCCCCTTGTTCCAATTAACTCTCCCCCAAAGAAGCGGCAAAAGAAAAAAAAAACGCAGATAAAATTTCTCCTGCGAGGAAAACCAGCAAAATTTTCGGAAACCAGTTGGAAAAGGTTAAAAAAAAATTCTTTCTGCCAGTTTGTTGGGGTCTTTGGGAAAATTTTCTAATCCCTCTTTGGGGGAAACTTTGGGCTGGGAAATTTGCGTTTAAAACAAAACCCTCCCTTCCGAAGAAACCTGATATGTAGATTAAATTCACTATTAAGGTTAGAGTTTTTCAATCGTAAAATAGAAAAAGGGGGGTGAGAAACTGTTGAAGGGGTCAATTTATTTTTACAAGTTAAGAAAAACCGGGGGTTTGCCTCTTTACTTAATTACTGGTTGGGAAATTTTTATCAAAAAAGATTAGGTTAAATTTTTTGGGGGTTAACTTTTCGCTTTTTGGGTTTATTTTGGGGTTTTTTTTCTTTTCTATATCACTTCCCGGGGCATTTACTTTTGGTTTAACTTTTGGTTTATTAGTGTGACTGAGTAAAAATAAATAATAATTATAATGGAAGTTTCTGGTTCTACTCCCACACTCTTAGGTAGGCAGGACGATGAGGGAGCGACTTCAAGGGCAAGTCACTCACAACGGCACCCAACGGGTTTGTCCCAAGGGCGTCTTACTTTCCCTAACACCGAGACAGGAGTTGGATCCAGTTTTAGGGTCTTGCCTGAACTTCTTTTTTTTCGTATCGGAAAAAGTGGATGAATTCTTAGAGTGCATAGAAAACAATGTAAAGTTTTACGAGATACCTAGCAACTTGTGGATTGTGCATATCTAAAAGGTCATCTCAGGGTACGCGCTTTGGATTGGTTTGAAATATTTGGATATTCTTTGGTGCAGGGGACAGCTACTGATTTCGCGCAATTAAAGGAGGCATTAACGGAAAATTTCCCAGTAGTTAGGAATAAGACGGAATTAGAAGTCAGGTTCTATTCGTCGTATCAAAGTAGAGGTCAGGCTCCATCGAACTTTATTTACGGCCTACTAAAGATACAAAAAAGCGGAGACTAAATATGTCGGAAGAAGGTTTAGTAGAGCACATAGTTGCTCACCTCGAACCATAGTTGATGGAATACGTTGAGATCAGAAATCCAATCTCTAGATCTCAGCTCTTAAAAATGACCACGAAATATAAAGATAGGTACTTGAGGAGAGACACCCATTGTCCGAGTAATAGTAGTGAAAGACGAGATTGGGATGCGCGGCGGAAATTACCTAGCGATCGTAGAAGTGGAAATTGGAGGATGCAGAGGTATTTGATCGACACAATGAGAGGAGAAATACCAATAGAAGTACATATGAGAATAGACCTTAGAGGAACCATGGTAACCAAGGGTTAGAGAACAGGAACCATCTTGACAGAAATGACCGTAGGTTCGAGAATCGTGATCGGAATCCGTTCAGAAATAGGGGTCCGAGTGACAACTTTAACCAAGGTTCGAGTAATAATTGGACTAGAAGTATAATAATGGAAATTTAAACTTTTAAGCGATTGATATGAAGAGGGTGATCGATCGCAGGTTGAAAGAAATCCTCCTATCATGCTTTTTGCTCTGCGGATGTCCTCCGTTGAGCTTCCGTATGTACCTATTTTATTGAACGAAACATTTAAAAAAGCTTTGGGGGATACTGGGGCAGAAAAGTCGTTTATTTCTGATGAAGTATACAACACATATTTTTTTTACAAACCGGTGAAGAAGTCACAGTCACACGCCGAGGTCGTGATGGCACAGGGTGCCCGTTGTAAAATGTAGAAATGGTAGAATTACAGATTAAAATTCGGAAACTTAAGGAAAAGGGAATTTTCATATGTTGGCGGATTTAGAATATCCTTGTATTTTAAGTGCCGATTTTATAAGGGGATCAAAATTCACGTTGAGTTTTGATAAAAAGTCATTAGCGATTCCGGATTTGCAAATCGAAGATTTACCAATAGCTGAGGAGAATTTAGAAATTGATCTCTCAAAAATGAAGCTGGAGGAACGGCAGAAAAAGGTATTAAAAAAAGCTATTTAATAGTTTTAAGGGGCTGTTTTCGGATAAACCGGGGCTCACTCACGTGTTATATAATGAAATTGACATTGGGGATAAACCACCAGTGGTTTCAAGACCTTATCGGTACAATAGGAAAAAACAAGAAATAATCGATTATCAGTGGACAAGATGTTAAGGGAAGGTACAATAATACCGATTCATTCGCCTTATGAGTCTCCATTTGTCTAACGGACTGTCCTAAAAATAACGGACTACCTCTAGATAATACGGAAGCTTATAGATTTGAGGTAGATTATCGCAAACTTAATACGATAACTAGATACCCTAGATATCCCTTGCCACTCATTGAGGATTTAATCACCAATATTCCTCACACTGCGATCACGAGTTCGTTAGACCTACAGTCCGCGTACTTTCAGTTGGTATTAAATCTTAGTGATGTAGTTAAGACAACCTTTATCACAAAAAATGGCACTTATGCGCTTAAGCGCATGCCGTTTGGCCTCTCGGCAGCTGGTCCGAATTTTCAGAAGGCTATCGACATAATACTTAAACCGATATTAGGGAAGTACAGGAGTGTGTATATGGACGACGTTTTAATCTCGTCTCCATCATTTGCCCAGCCACGTTTAACATTTAAGGGAAGTGCTTAAGTTGTTGCAAGAAACTGGGTTTACTTTGAACAAAGATAAGTGTAATTTTGGTTGTAAGAAATTAAAATACTTGGGTCTGGTGATTAGCAAGGATGGGATTACCACTGATGAGTTCAAAGTTAAGGCAATAATAGAGATGAGACCCCAAAGAATGCTAAAGAAGTGTGGAAATTTCTATGGATGACCCAATGGTATCAAAAATTTATTAAGTTACGCACATCTCTGCGAGCCACTTTATCAATTAAAAAAGAAGAATAGGAAATTTGTTTGGTCGGAGGAGACGCAGATTGCTTTTGATAACATCAAACGAGCAATCACGGAAGCACCGGTATTAAAACTACCGGATTTTAAAGTGACATTCGATTTGTTTACAGATGCGAGTGCATTTGGCATTGGGGTGGTTCTTACACAGCATCATAGACTCATCGCGTTTGCATCACGTACGCTCAATAATGCGGAGAAAAATTACACGGTAACCGAGCGTGAGTGTTAGCGGTTACTTGGGCTTTAAATAAATTTCGTACATATTTTGGATCGCTGCCGTTAAAAGTGATAACGGATCATGCTACCTTAACTAGGTTAATAAATGATAAAAATTTATCCAGTCGAATGATTAGATGGGTACTCAAGCTAGCCGGGTATAATGTTGAATGGTAATACCGTCCAGGAGTTCAAAATGTGGTTGCCTACGTTTTGTCAAGGGATCTGATCGAAAGTATTGTGAGTTAAGGCATTGGTTGTGCAGTTGTTAGAAATTTTGTACTTTCGTCCAGAGAGCAATTGATAGGGGAACAAAGAAATGACCCTGGGTTAGGTCATATCTATAGATATCTTGAAAACCCTGATGACAGCTCGGTTAATGCAACAATCTGTGGGAATAGGTCTCATAATTTCAAGCTAATTGATGGCTTGTTGTTTTACGCGAAGTATACAATCATTCTTGGAAAACTGAGTGTGTATGTTCCGCGATCACTGTGGGCTGAGATAATACGTGAATTTAATGAAAAGCCCATGGCTGGTCATTTAGGAAAGAAAAAAACTTATTTGAAAGTTAGGGATGCTTATTATTTTCCCTATGTGAGAAAATATGTATATCAGTATGTTTTAAAGTGTGATTTATGCCAAATATGCAATTATAAAAAAGCGCGTTACAAGCTGGTCATTTAATACTGATTGTAACTAATTATCCGAATGAAATAGTTTCACTAGATTTGTTGGGCCCCTACCCAGCGTCTCAACCTGAAAGGTATAGGTGTATTTTTTAGTAATAACCGACCACTTTATTCATCGCTAGAGGAAAATCTAGATAAGAAAAGAAGGCCGCCTAACACAAAAGTAACCATAAGACAAGGTTGCCGTCATCCACCTCATCGAACCAACTAGCTAGGAAAAGAAACAGAAGAACGGAGAAGAACAATGAACAGGTTCCAGGCCCGGTCCATCTGAGGAAAGGCCGCTTCAGTCAAGCTGGATCCAGCAATCTGAGGAGTAGAGGAGAATAGACCTGAAAAGCCGGTTCCTGATCTTCAGAAAGATCAGTACAAGCCAAGGAGGGACCAGTCCAGGAGATCAAGTCCCTACAACGCGCGACATCGTCGTCAGTCCAGATAAAGTGATCAGGATCCAGAGGAGTGTCTAAGAAGCAGAAGGTCAACATCATTGGAGTTCCATATTGGAGACATAGCAGAAAGAAGGTGAAAGAGCTTTAGCGAGGTTGTATTGTTCAATTTATTTTTTTTTATTGACAGGCAGTCAGGTGAATTTTTGCAAGAAGCAAGTCTAGTTTTGTTAAAAAGTTTTTACTGTACAAAAGTTTTACAGTACATTGCGGTGCATTTTTCTGGTTGTGTGAAAAATGAACTTTTGTATGTGTAAATTTACTCCGAAGAGTGGAAAGCAATTGTATGTTTACATTTGTGTACTACTTATTGAGGCTTAGTTGTGGTGCGAGAATTCCTTGTATTGTTTGTTTATAATGGAATGATTTGAAATTGTATATAATTGTGTATGTATTCACGTATTGATGCTTATATTAGTGTGTATCTCGTTTTGAGACGCGGCTTAAATAGGAAATTAACCATAATACTAATAGCGCTGCGCGATTGGAATGGAAGTTTTTGAAAAAAACCAGAGGATGTGTTTATATATTTAAAAATTATTGGTATTTGACATATGCGTGAAAGTTCAATATTGTCTATGTATGTATATAGTGCTGATAAAATTCTATTTTTGTCGCCCACTGATCCAGTTCTCATTTCAGGGTGGCTGACCCTGATATTTTGAAGCTTTGTGCCTTGAAGAGTAAGAAATGTGTAACAGAAATATAGATGTTAAAATTTTTAAGTTTATCTTAGTAGCTACGTGTTGTGTACGGCCGGGTTTTTCCCACTCTCTCGAAGTTTTTCCTTAGTCCCGCCCAAATGGGGTACACCTTAGGAATGTAATGTACAAGTGAATGTCTTACGAGGAAAAGTAATATAAAATTTTGGTTTGTAGTTTTTGTGTGTTTTACAGTGCAGCGTTTTGACATGAAGTGAGTTATAGCTAAATTCGAGTTTAAGATTTTTTTTAGTTTAAATGCAAATTTTTTTTAACGTAATTTCTATCGGGTCATTAAGACCCTCAAATAAATCACGTTTTGTTCTCGGAGGGGATTGTGACGAATCTATACGCGTTCTCTATCAAATCATCTTGGGGAATGTTTGGGCTAGCATTCACGTTTAATTCACAGCCATCCCTCTCAAGCAGAAACCTTGATATTCAGATTAGTACGACTATATAAAGTCAGAGTTTTGTAATTATAGTAGAAAGAGGTAAGAGGCTGCTATATTCGCTACGCAGGTGAGATTGAATAAAGTTGACTTTCGCATGTAAAGATTAAAAGTGGTGTTTGACCACTGTGTTGAATTAGTAGATTTAAGGTTAGGAATCCACGTTAGATTAGGTTGAGTTAAATAAGTTACTTGAGCATATTTGCTTAATATTCATTGATTTCTCTCTGCCACTCCTTTGACATTCACTTTGAGAATAAGTTGTTGGTGGTTAGTGTGTTTGAGTAAATAAATAATTGTTATAATGGAAGTTTCTGGTTCTGCTTTCATTCCTCCCTACACTCTTAGGTAGGCAAGACGGTGAAAGAGATACTTCAGGTGTAAGTCGCTCACAAACCTTATCTTCAAAAAATTAATATTGTTTTGAAATCAAAGTAAAAAAACATGGAGTACTAAATGTTTACATTATTTTTACATAGTATGATACATTTTGGTATTTATATATGTTATGATGCTAAAATAAATTAATTTGTTGAAATGAAATATAATTAATTATAACTGAAATTTTCTTGTTCTCTCAGTACCATGAAAAATTTTTTAACATTTCACACCGCTTAATAATTAAGAGTTAATCAGTAGAAATAAAAAGGGCTGATTAAATATAACGATTCATATTTTATACGCAAGAAACAAATTCCGGATCACGTTTAGATTAATTTACCCCTTAATTAACCGTAATTTTGAAATGACTCTCAACAATAAGGTACTTTTCAACACTGCTGTTTTGCGTCCCATCTTAAGTTATGATTGCCCTGTGTGGGGTTACGCAGCTAACACCAATATTAAAATACTAGAAGTCTCTCAAAACTCTTATTTCAAAAATATTACAAGAGCTGGTAGATATACCAGAAACTCTTACATTTATAAATCGCTTGACATTAAACCTTTTAAAAACTTCATCCAAACTCAAGCAATTAAATTTTTTCAATAACCTCCCCACAATACTAATAATTTAAATTTACTTAATATTCAAAATTATAATTTAAAAAGATTCCACAAAGAGACCTAGGAGAATACTCCTAGACCCCGTAAAACCCCCCTTATTTTAAATCCTTTGCATTCCCCCGGTGAAGGGCAAACTAAATATTCTAAAGTTTTTCCCTTCTTAATTTTTAATTGAAAACCCTTTTTTGTATCACTTAATTTCTTATCACTGCATCCACCAGGCAAGCTTTTTTTTCTTCTCTTATCCAAATATCCCAACCCCCAGGACAGCCAGTAGATAGCTTTCTCGCTTATTGCAACCAACCAATGCAGTTGCCTCTAATCTAACAAATAGTACTTCCTGCCAAAATATTCAAGATCTCTCCCGCTGAAGCCATCAAGAACACCTCTCAGACTTTGACGTCATCCACCTGCCTGACCCTAACATTTAACAAGAGCAAAAGTTTTATTTATACGTGTAACTCAAATTAAAGGAATATTAGTGTGATTTCTGTTGTGGCAGATTAAGACGACAAATAACGTATTAGGATTCTAAGGATTCTATTAGGATCTCGTTTAGCAGAATGCAAGCTGAATTGGAGTCATCTGCCAAACGGTTCGAAGTGAGTCTTTAATGTTATTCATCTTTGAAAATAATGAATCAGTCAAGTTTTGCACATCTTACGAGTAATCACGCATTGATTATGACCAAACAAATTTATTAATTTTAACAATTATTTAAAACATATGCACGCTACATCACAAAAACGGAACACACTTTACATGTCTAACACAGTTCTGATCTGCCGCCCAGCTCCTTTGCGGGGGTGACGAATTTCCCTCTTGAAATAATCCCAAGGGATAATTTGATGACCGATCTGGCATGATGATTTAAAGGGGTCTTATTCCTTCTCCCATTGGAAAAGCATCCGTCTGAAGACGATGCGCCTGAAAATAGACAAAAAAAATACATAGATGCAATTCAGAGAAAGATAATTGAAAATTGGTTATGCGATAACATAACTCCTCGGGGGCACATAAATATACCTAACATTACAAAGGACTACATAATAGAATTAGGAATTTCACAAAGAAAAAAACCCAGAGAATACATATAAAGAATACTCTACATGTATGTTAATTATTATTTTTATTTTTTTTTACTTATACTTCCAAAAAAAAAACTTTTAGTGAATATACATAACAATGATGCAAAAAAACCCTACTAGGAAATTCTAAGTCTGGAAAGGGCATTTGCATTGCCGTGAGCACTAGACGTCACCACCAAAATTATGGCTCTAGTTGCAAATTAAGCATAAATCTGAAACCAAAACCTGACTACTGTTGCGGACTCTTTCTTAAACTACCCAACTACACATATACAACAGTACAATTACTGGTAAATCACAAAATGGATAACACTACACTTAAACATACAAGCAAACAAAATCAGCACATTCACATAAAAAACTTTTAGTAAGAATTATCCTAAAAAAAACATTAAACAATAAAGAAAATATAGTTACATACAAAGAATGAGTGAGTGAATGAATGAATATTAACGTCGCACTGTTCAGCTACACGAGGGCTTTTGGCGACGGACCACGTAATTTTGAACCATGGAACCAAGTGACGTGAACGACACCTGAGTTGGCACCCCTCTCCTAACTACCACACCAATGGGAGGACGTTTCAGCTCTCGACAGATTTAGCGTGCATGGCTCTTTAGTTGCACTGAGCTCGAACTCGTGACAAAGCCAGCCACGTACATACAAAGAAATACACATATGAAAATTCACTAAACCTAAGTACTTATTTTAGAAAAGAGAGAGTAGTATTAAAATCCATAATACAAACAATACTCTCTTAACTTTTCATCACTCTCTATATTCAGATAGTAAACAAACTAATTCGTCAATGTCAATAATAGACGGTTTCCTAGCAAACCAAAAAAAAATTCTACTTTTAAATGAATACTGCAGTAAACATATATGCATATACAACATTAATAATAATAATCATTAAATAAGGATACATTATGAATTATTATTCATTATGATACACTATATTTAATTATTATACATTATGATTATACTCCTCTACTCAGTCCCATAATGCGCGGTGGCCGCGGTAGCCGGTGTGGTATAGGTATCGGACCGTGGCTTGCCTTGTCACGAGTTCGAGCCCAGTACCACTAAAGACCCGCCGTGTAGGGCAGCGATGCACGTTAAATCTGTCGAGAGCTGAAAACGTCCTCCTTTGGTGTGGTGTTGGGAGTTAAGAAGGGGTGCCAGCTCAGGTGCGTCCACGTCACTTGACCATGGTTCAAAATTACGTGGTCCGTCGCCAAAAGCCCTCGTGTAGCTGAACAGTGCGACGTTAATATTCAATCAATCAACCCATAATGCGCGGCCCTAGGCTTTATCTTCCCGAATGGTCACTTTCCATTAGGCACTTCGTTTAAGACCACGTTTTGGGAAAATTTATTTATTTTTCTCGCGTATAATTCCTTTTCCTCATCAACTTTCGTTTTCTTTTGTTTCTCTTTTAAAGATTTCACGTTTTAAAAGAAGTGACCCCCCTTTTGGGGCGCGTGGGGCGGCCCCCCGTTGGTTTGGGGGGTGGGATTTGAAGATGCCACTAGAGGTGTCGTCCACATCACTTGACCATGGTTTTTACATAGTTGTCCCAAAAAACCCCTTTTGTAGCTGAACAGTGCCACGTTAATATTCACTAATCCTCTCTTAATGATTGTCACACCTTCTAAACCAATTTGTTTGATAAAATCTGGGGTTTTCAATTAAGTTTTTTTATTCCCCTTTTTCTTGGAATATTTGCGTTTAAATCTCCCGGGGCTGGGGTATAAGATGTTTCTTAAGGCTTTTTAAAATTTACTTTTTTGTTTCGGCAACTTCATTCTGCTTAAATTTTGAGTTTTCAGGAATTTTTGATTTTTTTTTTCAATTTTATCCGTCTCATCCTCGGCGGAATTGGCGGTACATTTGATGAGTTCAAACCCTTTTCTCTGCTAAACAGTGACATATATTAAAGCAGCATCTGGATCTACAATTAAGTATTTAGGTTGGCTTAGCCTTTCGAAAACAAGAACCTTCTCGATTGCTTGAGATACCTCCATGTGTCCTCATCTGACATTTTTTTCTGCTCTTCAATTAACAATTGATTTTGCTCGTTCATTCTTTTACATCTTTTTCCTGGTAATCACTTCTGTTCTTCTTTCATTCTCATCTTTGTTCCTCTTGAACATGTCGTACCTGCTCATCCACAAGCCATCTTTTCTTCTTCAATCCCACTTTCTTCCAAAGCCATTCTTCCTTTCATTCTTGTATCTTTCCATCTTCCGCTGAATTGCCTGGCTTCCTCCTCAGCTTTGAGTTCAGCCTTCTCCCCTAGCCTTGAGTCTGGCCTGCTCCTGACTTGGGAGTCTGTCCTCCTCCCCCTCTCTTATGCCATATGCCTTCTCTCTCTCTCCACCTCTAGTCTCGTTCTCTCACTCTCTTTCTATATTCAATATCTTATCTTTTGCAAGCTTTCAAATCTCTGATTTTCGCAAAATCAGCAACTGAGAACGCCTTTCTAACAGAATCTACTAAGTGAAAAGCTTAATCAACATGTTGTTGACAAGTTCTGTTAGACACAGAACATGATTGGGTAACTGATCCATGCTTTCCATAGTCTATTTTTGGTTAAATAGTCGAGTTCTTTCTTTCACCAAACGCTGAAATGATTTGGACAGTTCCCCACCTTCTCAACTCACTACGAAGTTCGTAAGACTGATATTTTAGTTCCGATATCTATTATCAGTTTGGTGGACGTTTGTCGCAGATTTGATATCAACTAACCGATCATCTAGCCTCAGCCCTTATTGATGTAGAAACGTAAAGGTATTGGGAGACTCTGCTACCACCTTGCAAATCCTAAATTCAGTCCCTCTTGTTGCAATTATTATGCCACTCTGGGCAATTGCGTGGTGTCTTCTTGTGCATTTTCAAGTAGCCCCGAGCCAAATGTCCTACATTTTCGCCAAATAAAACATTTAGGTTTAAAACATCTAATTTGTTCCTGTGTTCGACTCTATCGGTAATTTAGTTTCCAAAAAATGGTGTATCTTTTGCTGCAATAATTAGCGCCCTTATTATCCGAGACAAAACTATTATTATTTGCCTGGCCTGTACCTGTATCATCTGAGTGGCTCCCTTACATTACAGCCCTCACGCTTCTTCGTATTCATCTACCCATTTACATAGCCAGGTATCGCCCAGGGAACACAACCACATTGATTTGGAACCCAGTTGTCGACAAACTGTTCCCCTCTGTCACCTTGTGTATGAACACGTCAAGTTCAACTGGGATCTGTAATCAAGGAGTTCTTCAAACTTCAAAAATCCTACATGCCAAGTTTCAAATTCCTTCAAAACAGCTGGTTACTCGGGAAGCCAAAAATCAATACGCTAAGATTGAGCTGGATTCCGCTGTTTTATAAACTTCTGCCGAAAATCTCTAAAGTACCTAAGTTTAAACGTTTCAGCAATAGACTCTACAATCATAGTCGTCAAATTTTTTCTTCGTTTTATTGAAGTTTATTAATTGGTTAATTTCACGGCATAAGAGCCAAAAGAGCCGATAAATGCAGTGTCTTTTTCTCGATGCTAACTCTCTTTGCCTGTGACTTGAAGCCATAATAAAAACAAAACTATATGTCCTCACCATGTCCTTTAAATGGTACAACTTTCGTTAACCTATGATGCTAACTTTAGCCTCTACAAGTGCCTAGTGAAGGGTTAACCCCTTAAGTCTTCATTCTCTAACAGTAATTTTTCTAACTGAAATTCGTGGTCCAGCCTTTCCTTCTCTTTCTCAAATTCTTTTTGTTATCGAAGTTTTATATCCTTTACTATAATTGTGAGTTGATTTTTAAGCAAAGTCCTCATCATAATCTGGGGTGTGTGGTAATGAAGTTTTATTCAAATCTACACCTTCATATTATCCCCTGCCATAAAGATTCAGCCTCCGTATGCCAATAGCACAAGAACCTCTCCTTTTCGTGCCTTTACCCAAATAAGCCATTTTGACTACTTGTTTGCCTATCTACTCAATAATAAAATCACGAAAATGAGAAAAAAAATAAATTTCCCTTTGTTGCCAAATCCATTCCCTCACAGCACACAGTAACCAAACGCCAAAACCACATATAAGTTTGTCATAAGGATATTAATGAAATTTTGGTACCCAAATACACTAGCTTCAAATACAACACGGCTGGTAACGTGGGAGTTTTACTGCGCATGCCTGGACGAGTCTACCTTGGGAAATGCAAGTAGCCTTGGGTTTTGTGCTAAGTCGATTTCAGTAGTACATAAAGGTTCGACAGTGTAGAAAAGTCCTTTAGGGAATAGGATTTGACAGGAAGAATCTTATCAATACTGAATCAAGAGAAAAGAATTCGAGAGAAGTAATGTGATAGTAGTAATGTGAATATGTTAGAATATGAGAAGAAAGGAATAAAACTCTTGATATTTCTTGATGCAACAAGGTTTCTATTAGTTTTTTAAAAAGCTTAAACGTATCATAATTTTATAAATAATTGACTTTTAGAATGATTAAATTAAATTTCTCGTTTATGTGGTTTGAAATAGTATTAGTTCTATTGATTTTGAAAGAAAATTTTTAAACATTTCATGCATTTTTTGGAATGATATTTTTTCATTATCATGCAAAATAAGGGGGTAAAAAAGGTGTGTGTAAATTCATCCCCAATAAATAAATACTTATTATGGTGTTTTTCCCAAAAGTTTCTATGACAGAACAAAGGTTTTAAAAGTAATTAGTTGAAAAGAGCTTCATCACAAAATTCGTATAAAAGCTTCAGTAAATTGCATCAAAACTAAATAAAATACCTGTTTGTAACAGTTAATAAAGTATGTTCCTGATATCTTTTTCTTTAAACATTGTAATTAGTATTCATATAAAATTTTAAATTTCTTGGTAATTTGCAATTACAAAAAGAAAATATTATCCCATGCAAAATACTCAAATGTAACAATAATGTTGCAATAAACTAAATAATCCTAGTTACTGCAAGCAGTTGAAAACACATTCATCTTCCTATAAATACAAAATAAGAGGAAGAATAATGCTGGAGAGTAGATATTGTAAATTTAATGGAGATAGAGTTTGAAGGTGAAAATTTACATTTGAGAAATATATTTTCAGAGTAGGAAATTAGAGTAGATTATACATACATACATACATACATATATATATATATATATATATATATATATATATATATACTACTCACTGAAAAATATGTATTTCAAAATGTAAATTTTCAAGGAATACATCCTCCATTTATATATATATATATATGTTGGAGAGGATTTACTTATATGATATGCTCGATTTCCTTATATACACATTTTGTTTCAATTATGATGGTTTATTATTTTAAAGCATTTCTTTTGAAATCTCCTAGGAGGTAATTATTACCTACAAATGAATAAAAACAAATTAAAGACAAGATTTTTTTTCCCCAAAAAGCAATTAGTCAGTATATAAAAGCAAGTTATTCAGTTGTAAAATGTGTGTAGTTCAGGTCTCTTTCTAAGTGCAACTTCTTTTCAATAATATAGTTCAAAAAGTTTATTGAAGATGTAGGAAGTAAGAACATCATATTCTAGGAAAGCAGAAAGGTTACATGAGATTCTTAAATGATGTATTTCTGTGAAATTTATACATGAATTATTTTTGTAGAAATTTTTTTTTTTCCCCATTAATTTAAAAAGTTATAATATGCACTTTCCCGTTTTCTTAGGTTGTACTTATAAAACATGTTTCTTATAAAAAATTGTGTTCTTATACAAAATTAAGTCCCTGTAAAAGTATTTTTGGAATTTCATGAGAAGAATTACTTGTCTTCAAATAAATAAATTAATTAAGGATATATTAAATTTCTGAGACTTATTTCGTCCCAAAGTTCAATGAGAAGTAACGAATCAGGAACTCTCTATTGGAATGACCTAAAACTGCCTATAATAAAAAGGAACATACATGTATTGCACATACGCATAAATCATTAGAAATTAATTATTAAACGCCTTCTAGTTAATCAGCATTGCACTATGATCTAAAAATACCTACAATAAAAAATTACATATATTGCACATGTATACCTGAAAATTCTAAAATTATTTTAAATAAATATTAGATTAACTACTCTTTTAGTTTCCAGTCATTGTAAATCCAAAAGTTCAGTCCTAAATTAATGTTAAAATCAAAATTCATTTTTATACTGATTTTGCTGTCAAAACCAGACTCGTTGATACACTTTGACATTCTTCTTGGTAGGTTTTCTCAATGTAGTTGAAGTTTTCTGAGAAGTCTTCTTTTTTGTTGAAACATATCTCTGTGTCTTTATCTTTTTATTTGGCGGCTCCATATTCAAAGTTCTCGATACAATTTCTTGATTAGCTTCAGGGAATAAATGCGATGAATCGACAGTATTTCTTAAAAAGTTAAAATGTTATATTTTTCAGGGGATGCTTTATTTATTAGTTGCATGCATTCTTTCTGGAATTCTTCCTTGGAAATTTCTGTCCGTGTAGATGTGTCCTCAAATTATCCACATGTGTTTCTTTTCCCAAAATTTTCCGATCTTCACAAATAATCATTTCTTCATCTGTTATACGTGAATCTAAGGACAGTCTTTCCTCTTGAATAGTACTATTGATTTCATTCAAATTTTTGCTGCAAATAAAATGGATATGTTTGCACATATTCCACTGAACTGTATTATCAATGCATGTACATGTAAAATTATGCAAACAGTGGTTGCATTCCTACTCATCAAAATGCATTCTTTAGAGCATGTAACATTTCCTTTAACAATATATATGTCCTTACCTTTTGTGGAGCTAATTGACCATTCTTCTTCATTATTTTGAATGCATAATCTGGTTAAACTTTGGCCAACTTTATGCCTTTTCCTCAGCTGAGCCATTTTTGAATGAAATGGTGCTGTTTTCATAAAAATGTTTTAAACGAATCATTTACAGTTTTTGTATCACAGGGTGATTAAAAATCCTTCCCAACTTCATGGTGATACTCTAAAGGCTCAAATCTTTGAAATATTGCTAGAAAGTTTGGAGCAAAGTCTAAAATTCTATTAATTTAGGACACATACATTCCATTACATCTGTTGACTCGTTCACATTTTGCTTTAAATTACTAAGCAATGTATGTAATTTTTCTACTCTAACTATCATGAAGGTATCTAGCATTGCATTATTTGACCTTAGAGGCATACTGGCAGACCCATGTTTTATCCCTTATTTAATTTTTAAAGTAGCATTGGATCGTAACATTTTCATTAGAGTGAGAGATAGTTGTAGCTGTCTAGTATAGACGAGATTAAAAATGTTAATGTGAATGCTAAATATTATGTTAAATAAATATATATATATAACTGCAAAAGACATTTTAAAAACTTATACAGTTGAATTTCAGCATGATTTTTATCCAAATTAGTTTATTGCAATGTGCAGGCCTTTCGTTAACGGAAACTACTTCTCCTTTACAATTCAAAAAATTTTTACACTGGTTTTGAGGAAAAACATTGGGTGTTGTTGAAACTCTCAAAGGTTGGTAAACACAAATAGATAAAATAAAATATTGCTCTTTCGAAAAGTTATATAAGTTCAATAATGAAAATCTTAAAAGTTGAAATTCCATGTAGGAAATAGGGATTAATGAGTCCCGCTGCAATACGAGCTTTTGCATATCCGAAAAACACACACCAACTGTTAATCATATTTTTAGATGCCTCCCCATTCCATTATTGTAAATCACAATAACCTGGTTTTTAAAACATTCTCCATCTTTCTTTTCCCCATAACCAGATGTCAATATTACAATGTTTAAGCTGGTATCCTTTTTTAAGTCAGACCATCTCACAGCTAAAAATCTCAATTGAGAGACTTTGAATGAAACTCATTATAATTAGTATAACATGAGGTACATGAAAACTGAAAATTCGTTAGAAAATATTCAATTTAAAAGAATTAGAATTAAAATTTAAACTTTAATGCTTTTAGGAATATTATAAATTCTAGAGTATTAGCTTACATAAAAAATTCAAATGGTACTTTACAAAAATGTTTTAACGATACTATTTGTCTAACAAAAATACATTTCTCCTTTCAGAATATAACATAAAACCAATATTAATAAATTAAAATTCATCATAAGCTAAATAAATTTTCAATGTATGAATGTAAAAAAATAATGTAAGATCTTACGCGTAGCATATTTCACACAATACACCCAAAAATGTTCTTTTCACTAAACTACTATAAAATAATATTAAGTCATTTTTATTGTGTCGTTATGAGTTCGATGAAATGAAATTTTGTTCCCAAGCAGTAAAATTCTTTTCTTTGACTTTTTTAAAAGTTCAAACATTTGGTTCCAAATATAAAATATAATTTCTACAAAAAATTAAAATTAACATGCTACCATAGCTTTTCAACTTATAACACGACATTTCTTCTGGATACACTTCAAGTTATTTTCACTTTATAAACAAAGCTTATTCAAACCACAACCCGGCTTTCATTCATATTACACAATACAGTAGGTCTCAAACACGGCTGCCAGAAGCCCATTTCTCCTGCATTCCAGAATAGACTCGTCCAAAAACAAACTCCCATTGCCAGCCATGTTGTACTTGAGACGCTAGTACTACAAACAGGATACTCTGAAGAATAAGCCTTAGCGTTCTAACATTGGCTAGAAAACAAGATTTGACGTAGAAAACTCTGCAGCCCCCGATTCAAAAGAATTCCCCCCGGTTTAGTTATAGAGCATTCATAATTCTCAAATCTTGTAAAAATTCTTTTTGGACTATTTAACAGTCTAAATATTTTAAATTTTAATTCAATTTAAATTTTAAAATTTGTATTCAAAATTCGGGCAAATACAAAATGTTTCTTAATCATTTAATTGACCCGAATTCTAATGTTCTATGATTTGAAAAAAGAAGAAATTTGTGAATTTGAAGCACAACTTTTCATGAAGTAAATTATATTATTTGGTGTTGATTTTTTAGGTTAAAAATGGAGAGGCCACAAGCCTTTATATACGCATCAATATATTTACTTTCCCATGATGGCTCAAGTGTAGCAGGAGGGTTACTTTGATTACTTTTATCTTAAACGTCGCTTGCGATAACGAATTTTTCTAAAGGTCAATTCGAATATCGCTCTTAGTCGTCAAAAGGAACGCGCTTTCGCGCTCTGCGTTTCATACACTTTGGCGTGAAATTGTCGACCGAAGCTTCGCCAAATTTAGAAAATTGCTTATTGGCGCTGCTTGCCAAAACGCGATCTCCCTTCAATGAAGAACAAATTCACGAAGTACCAGATTTACGCTAAATTATCGATTTGGCGAAAATGACACTGGCGCGAAAAGCGCCATTCCGGCCAACCCACTTTAACCCTTCAAGTATATAGGGGGCCACCTGGTTGAACCGTTTTATAACGACTCAAAAAGTGGCTCTGCCGTACTTTTTTCGAATTACTATTATTTATTTGAAATGAATTTGAAATCTCACCAGTGAAATTATAAAATCGCCAAATCTGAAGAAAATCTTCAAATCAAAAAGTGCCCCCTATATATACTGCCGCTACACTTCTAAGCCCAACCTTATATTTTATTGCCTTTTGATTAGTATCAATTTATAAGAAAAAGCTTGTGCTTCTCTGTATAAATCTGGAATATTTTTATTTATTAAACCAGTTTTCACTCTTTTCAGTATTATTAGAATTCTTTGCACAAGATGCTCTGTTTGAATATGCATGTCATGTTACATTTGTGGTATTTTCATATTTATTTTTGACAACATTTACTTTGCTGTTTATTAAATTTTTGATCTGCTGGTTTTCTTTTAATTTTTATTTATAACCATAGTACAATTTAAATATTTTCGTAGGTTTCCACAAACAGAAAATTTTATATGATTATTTTGGAGACGTCCTTCAATTTCAAATGTTTTGAAACATGTATCACATTTAATTTTTTACCTTCTCAATTTCTTTCTATTTTGCACTATTTGTAACATTTTAATTTATGGTCATTGCTTTCTTTTGCTATGTGCTTGATAAACATTACAATATTTTGTTTTTGTTACGAGTTCTGTTATGTATTTAAGGTTTGCTATTGTTTTATATATAAATGCATTTTTTTTTTTAAAAAGGATTTTTGGTTGGATTTTCAATCTAGCCTTTCATTAAAATTTCCTTTACAAGATATTATAATTTGAATACCTAGAAATCTTTTATATATTTTAAACTGTTCTAAAATACTTATTCCTCTAGGAATATTTAACCTTCCATTAAATTTTCATTTACTATAATTCTGCATGATAATCTTTTTTTATGTTCAGTTCTAAAAATTTATTGTCTTTGCATTTTAACATCACTGTAACCAAATTTACTCCACTTGAATTGCACTAAGGGCAAAAGGGAAGAATAATAGAGAAGGATTCTTATCCTCATGCTTTATTTAAAATAAAGATTTTCAGTTTCAAAAGTCCTTTAGAAAAATGGGTAAATATTGACTTAAACAGAGTTGAAACAGTTTTTTCTTTTTCTCTATCCAAAAGTTTTTGCCATATGAATTTGCATGTTTACAATTCCCAATGAAGTCATGCTGTTCCTCTGTGTTTCTTATTTTCCATTTTGTGCTGCCCCACATTATTTCGACAGTTATTGCATGAGCTCCTGTTTCCTTATCAATAAATTTGTATTTGATTAACCTATGAATGAAAGAACCCTTCTTTTACTATCTTCTTGGTCTGGTAAACTTTCCATGGTGCGTTTCCTACTTGGATGTTATGTATTATAGTGCAATTTGTTTGGTGCTAATTTGGCTATAGTGACATAATTATGGGAGTTACTATAGCCTGACATACATTGTTTTTAATCTGATACATAATAATTTTGTTTTCAATATCTTAAAGTATTTTTAATGTCTTATATGTTTGGTTAATATTAAAATCAGATAAACTGTTTTTGATATCTAACTCTAGTTTATGTGTTAAAACATACAAATAAGTTTCATATTCTTCATAAAAGGACATTTTTTTCAATAAAGAAGATCTACTGTGGGATTTTATGCACTAATATCTGTTTTATCCTTTATCGCTTTTCTCGATAAATTCCTTAAAGCAATGTTCCCCAACCTTTTCATCGCTGCAGACTGGTTAAAGTATGATAATTTTACCACTGCCCCTCTCAGGGTAGGATGTTGATTGTTTATATTATAGATTGTGTTTTTATTTAAATTAAAATCATTAATATGCCTTCAGAATACAATATAGCTACACCAAAAAATGTATATAAAGTTATTTCAGTGGAAAGTTGCACAAAAAAATGAGAGAAATACACCCTAGTCAATAAAATAGAAATAATTTAATTGTTCCTTGGGCGGCCCGATACCATTTTATCCACAGATTAGTATCTAACCGGGGCTTGGGGACCACTGCCTTAAAATATTACATTGTTTTGGTTTGGTTTGGTTTTGAATTTTTAACTTTGTAAGTTTTCTGTAGGTTTTAGATTATAGGGGTAATTTAATAGTTTCCTAATAAGTTTTTCAGATAGATGTTCACTACTAGATTCAAGTTTAACTTTCTTTTCTTTTTTACAATTAATTTTTCATCTTTATATTTCAAACCATAATTATCCAATATTTTTTTTAAATGTACTTGTAATTTTTGGTTGTTTAGTAAATTCTTGCTGCAATTCTTCAATCAGCTTACTTGTATGTAACATTTTTGATTCATCTTTTTTTTAAAAAAAAGTCGGGGAAACTTTGTGTTAACTTTTTTACCTTTTTTATTTTCTTATTCTATTTTCTGTATTTTCTCCTAAGTGTTTTGATGTATCCAAATATAATAAATTTGTTAGTTATTTTTTAAAAATATATTTAATTATTTATCTTTTTGGAACATTAAATTTTTTTTCTTTTACTTCCATTTAATTGGAAGCATTTTTAAGATATTTTCTCAAATTGTGTGTGTGTGTGAATGCTTGATGTGACAAGCACTTCTTTTGTGCCTATTTGTTTATGGAAATCTTTATATTGTTTTCCTTATTCACAAATATGATTTGCATTATTGATGTAAGATTTTCTAATTTAACAAATAATTTTTCAAATATATTGATTCAATATTTTTGACTTACAATTTTGTGTATATATGTTCATCACCTCCATTTATTGTAAATTGTAAAATTAAAGCCTTTTTATTACAAATACCCAATTTTTTTCATAATATTTGGCTAATTTAATATTTATACTTGATATATTCTTAAAAAAATATTTTTCACAGAATTTAATAGTTTTAAGTACTTTTTATTATATGAGCAGTAATATACATATATATATAAGGATTTGAAGTAAGCATCGAGAAATTTTCGGGAGAAATAGTTATTCATTCAGTTAGCCATGAAACACATTTTAACAGGGAGACAAACTCCCGATTTTTAATTGGATTGTATATTTATTTCTGGAACAGCTAAATCATCATTTTTTAGTTTAGGTTTCAATTGTATAGTAAAGCTTGGGAATGTATATGCCAGGACCATAAAAATGAATGAACTGGGATTATATATATATAATCTTATGTTCGGACTATCTTTTCTGAGTGGTGATTTGCTGTTTAAAACTCAAATATGCACGATAGCAAAATAAATGTTAGATGGGAAATAGAATTTTGTTTTGGTTATAAATTTATTATCCTTACATTTGCCATTCCCCCTTCCAATTTAAAAAGGAGTCACTGGTGCAGTGCTAGCATTCTTACAAGCTTTCATCAATTTTCAATGCGTAAAAAGCGGTACATAACATCATATATAAACACATATCACATGCAGTATGTAAGATTGAAATAATAGGAATAATATATAAAAACAAAACACAGTAAAAATAAACATAATTATGGCAATAAAAAAAAATTATCGATATAATTGAAATACCACACACACACAATATACATTAGTGTTTTTAAATTTAACTGGCTTCTCCTGGACAGGAGCTACATTGTGACGGGGCTTTTTCAAATTTTTCCTTTATTGAGTTATTTCACAGCCAACTCTCAAGAAGAAACCTTGATGTTCAGATTAGTTAGTAGATATATAGTGGTGGGTTTAATAATTGTAAATGGTAGAAGGAGGAAAAGGAAGCTGTAATGCTCAACCCTGTGAGCTTTTGGTAAGGATCTAAACATAGAAGCATAATTATACAACAGGCTTTAGCTATTCAAATAAAGTAAGGAAGATTGAGATTCAAAGGATAACTTTACTTAAGTTTAAGCGATTAAAATTCCATGCGCTTATTCACATAAGATTTAGGGTTACGATATATCACTCCTGCTTGCCTTCCTAGAGTAAGACTGTCTTTGTTCAATATAATTGGATAATAATAAATTGGTTTTATTATGGCTAGCTTGGGTCATCAATCATTACCTCCCACAAATCTAGGTCGCATAGATGAAAAGATGGTACCCCCAGGTAGGGAGGTATCACAACATGTTTCTTCCGATACTTTTATAATAGATTTGTACTATTGCTAGCATATATATATGTATACTGTTGATTTATTTTTTGCATATATTGCAAAATAGTATCTCATCAAACTATAACAAAATTGAAATTAAACTGCATGTTATCATACAAATACAAAGAGAATAAATGTATATTAAAATCTACTTTGGTGCCATCATAGTAAAGTCTAATACTGTTACATAAATGCTAACATTGATGAAATACACTGTGAAGACTCTAAAATATGGACACTAATAAAATAAAATATTTAATAATATTATATATATATATAAAATGGTTTAAAACAACTTGTGAAATATTAACACACCAAACAATATTTTAGTTTACACTCCTTATTGGTATTCATGTCTATTGTACTTGAGTCCACTTCTCAAACCACATTTCCAGAACCTTTTCTGGCCTCATCATTTCTAGTATTTACTTTTCAAAAACAATGAAAATTTGTTATAATAATAATAAAGAACGTTTACTTAAAAATAGCACAAAAGTATTTTCCATCTCTCTGGAACCTTTTAATTTTATTTGTTTCATAGAAAAATTCTTTTTCTTTTGAATCTTACATTCACTGATATAAATTACATCATACTACTTTTAAAACACATCTCTCTGAGAAATCTGCATGTTTAAAGCACAAATGTTCAAGGATGCGAATATGAAAACAAAGAGTTGTATAAATCGAACAAAAACAAGTTTGTCCTTCAAATGATTCAAGATATCTATGAAAATCCGAATAATTGAATTTTTTCTTTTTCTTTCTATCTACTGTATAAGTTTGAAAAATTAACTTCAAGTTGAAAAATTAATTTCAATTTAGACAAGGAAAACTTTGAGAAGCAGTAAATCTGGATATGTGGCAATCATATCCATACCCACAACTTCAAAATGAAATAAGATTAAAATTAAATAAAGAAACAAATAAATTAATTAACACAAAAATAATGAAAAAAATTCAGTGGAAGAAGAATGTGATGTGACTCTCCTTCCTCACCAAAACCAACGTGGGTGGCTGGTCATGAGTTCGAGCCTAGTACCACTGAAGATCCGTCGTGTAGGGGTTGATGCACGTTAAATCTGTCACAAGCTAAAATCAGTGTGGCGTGGAAGTTAGGATAAGAGGGCCCGAGCACAGGTGTTGCCCTTGTCACTGGACCACGGTTCAAAATTATGAGGTCCGTCACCAAAAGCCCTGAGGTAGCTGAACAGTACGACGTTAATATTCACTCACCAAAACCAATATCATTTATTAATACATTAGAGTCATTTCCCTAATAACTAAAATTACATCTTTCAATCTTAAAACACAAATAACTATTGTCAAAAATAAAAATTCACTTAACATATTAATATAAAATAATGGATTACATCAAAATGTTCACAAAAATTTAATAACTCTACTTTTCACAATATAAGTAATATTATTTATCACAAAATATACTATATACTTCTAAAAACATATATTATCGCTTATCACCAAAAAGTCAAGCAAAACTCAGCCATTTCTATATTATGAAATAGTTTTCTTTCCTTTTCTTTTCATTTTTTTCCGTTGATTATAACTTAATTGAAAATTTTCAGATGGGTAGAAATGCTTTCTGAATGAACCAATTCTGTAAGAGGTGTATTGGGTCTATATACGTATCAATTTCAATCTATACATCTGAACATTTTCTCTACTGTATAAGGTCGAGAGGAACATAATTTTCTTGTATTAGGATATTAAAATTCCTACATGACTATGACACCAACCTTGAAATCAGCTCCCTGAAATTTTTTGTCACATTTTATGTATTTGATAATATTGCTTAGTTCTTTCTTTAGCTAATTTTCTTGATTCTACAGTAGACTAAATCTCATTATCTTTTTTTGAAATTTCAAAAGGTAAATTTCCTTACGTTAAAAAGTTTGGACGGAAGCCTATTATTGTATGTGGAGTTTGATTGTATTGTGTTGTGTTGGGGGTAACTTTTTCTAAAATTTTTATCTTCGAGACTTCACTATAGTTATTACTAATTTCACATTTTAAGCGGGTAATAATGGTTTGATTTATATGTTCAACCTTCCCATTTGTTTTTGGTCTGTGAAAAGTAGTTAATAATTGAGTGAGACATTGTTAGGTCTAAAGAAATGTTTAAATTGCGAAGAGGTGTGAATACAGTATTTATATCACTTATAAAATCTTTTTCAGTGCATGAAAAATTTGTTTTAAACAATTAATATAAGTATCTGTTGTTGCATTTTTTGATGAAAAAGTTCAAATGTATCTGGTAGCATAGTCAATAATAATGTGCAATTATTTCTTCATAGTGTTGTAATAATTTAAACCACTACCTTTTGACAAAAGTTCAAATGATTTTTCACATAGGGGAAGGGATTGCATCAGTCCATATTTTTCTGATGTGACTTTTTGTTTATCTAAAAATTTTCTCAGTGTTTAACATAATTTCTAATGTCAATAAGAAAAATAAAAAAAAGATCATGACTTAAATGTAGATGACAGTAGCATTATCATTTTTACGACCAAACATAAACGAAATTATCAAAAATCAACACGCTCAAATTTTGCATAAATGTATTCTTTTAACTAGTTAGTAAATTATTACTGAAATATTTTCTTGTTTTTGTTCTATATATTGTTTTATTTTACATTGTTTATTACAGATAAGTAAATATCGTTTTAACTTATTTTATTGTTATTGTGGCGCCAAATTTTAAAATTGTTTAAAGAGTAACGCGGCAAAAAAAAAAAAGGTTGAGAATCACTGGCTTAGAAGATAGACATCCCTTGTTGCTGCTTTAGGAGATGAGAACTTTGGCTGATACTTGGGTAACTGATCAAGTTCTTAAATCCCTATTGATTCAATGTTTGCCAGTTCACATGCAACAGATCTTGACAGTTAGTGGTGACTCCCTGGAATTACTGCAGTAATTGCCGAAGTTTCGGAATCTGCCGGAGAGGTACAAAAATGATCTTTGTCAGTTGCAACTCTCGACTTCTTGCAATGGCAAATCGCAGCACTTGAGGAAGTAGCATAACAGCTGATTCACAGACAAGAATTTAGCAGTTACAGCAGACCTGGATGCTCTGACTCAAAGAGGCCAAATAGAAAGTGATCCGATTCCCAGTCTGGTGAAATGTGTTGATATCCTGCATGTTCTGGTGTTAAAGCTGACAAGTGCATCGAACCCTGCTCCTTTCAGGAAACTAAATGCATCGATTGTTAAGAACCAGGGATGAGCAGAAAGTCGCTTGATAGAAGATTCAGATCTGATGGGTCTGGAGCGAATGTGTTTTGTCTTACAAAAGTTCCCCTAGTAAAATTGCTGTTCCTAACTTAACTGTTTTCATAGCTAACGAAACTCTGATCCCAAAATTCGGCAGCAAAGCGCTCTAGATTTTTGCTTACGCCAATTATTCTCTTGGTCCTTCCTGGCTGATGTGAAGAAACCCATCCTGGGAACTGACTTTCTTCACCATTATGGTGTGCTAGTTGACAAAAGAGCTGTCAGTTGATCGACCGTTTGACACCATCTCTGTCGGAATGTTCCAGCGCTTACGAATCATCCTTGGGACTGAAAACCTTAAGCGACTCTTCTCCGTATCACAAGCTGCTAAACAATTCCTAATCTTGACCAACCCAGCCTTTCTTCGGTTTCTGCCAAGAAGGAAAGTAGTTGTGAAAGAGTTAAAGAAACATGCACATATGCAAACTTCCCACTTCTCCCAGAATTGCTGCAGGGAGTAGCATCCACTGTGAACCAGAATGTGCAATTCATGCATGATGGTGCACAGGTACATTTTTTGATTGCAGTGTGTGCTACATATCCCAGAAGGTGCATTTATCCCGATAGACTTCTTTTGAGCCACATGAAATCGTGTGTGTGAGACCCTGGTGGCTTCAGTGAAGGATCTTATGGTACGTATCGTCGTTTCTTCAGCTGACATCGCCAGCACACAGGATTTGTTTGTAAGCGTCCAACAATCCACCATCCTTTGGTGTCAGCTGTGCTGTGGCCTATGCAGCCGCAACTTCGAACAATTCCTGTGGTCTTGTTGTTTCATTTTTGACGTCGAGTTGTGAAGGATTGTTTGTATTGTAAACATGCTTTTTGTGTGATAAATGTATTTCTTACCTTTTACTGCTCCTTTTGATTCCACTCGACCTTACACCTTCCTAACTGTTTTTGCGATTCAATCCTACTGAATGGGGTTTGCATCCCATGTTCTATGAAGATTGGTTGTCCCCATGCTACCTACATTCACCCCTACTGAATTTGTCTGTCAAATTTGGAAAAACCCTGTATGTGTGTGTGTGTCTTAAAATGTGGTGCTTATATACACACTACATTGTTGTCTTAATTGATGTGTTGCATCATTGTCTGATTCAGAATGTTGTTGTACCTATTCTGTATGTGCTTCATTTAACTATTAATGTTTATTCAAATGTAAGTTAAAGTTTTGTCATCGCTTTTCATTGATTTTCTACTAAACAGATGTCTAATGCCCAGTTATTTTGAATTCATAGTTGTGTTATTCGTTTTGCTGTTTTAATGTTTTTTGTAAACCTTTTGTGTTTTATTCAAAATTCAAGCTACAAAGCATTGTGTGTGTGATTCATTCTAACAATTTAATAGTTCCACAATTTGAACAAAACATTTTCCAAGTTGTTTTCTTCTTTTAAAATCAATTAAATGTATAGTTATATATGTTTTTAATGCATTCTCTTTTGCATGAAATATGCATAGTTTCAACTCATGAATACTTTTTATATGACAAAAATATGTCTTTAGAGGCAGATGCAGTTATGTTATTTATTTGCATTTGTCAGTCCTCAATAAATTACTTTTTCCAAAAAAAAAGCAAAAGGAAGCCGAATTGCTTTCATACTCACTGTTCTGGAACATATTTTCATATTCTTAGTTCTTTCACTAATGAATGAGCTTTGAAGTTAAAGGAGAAAATAGCCGAGCAGGTGAAAATGTGTTCTCCAATTCCCTTCTATTTGAAATCTTGTAAGAGTTTAGTAATACTGTGTGAGAAGCGGGAAAGTAGTGTATGCAGCCATAAACTTTTTGAAAGCATTAGAATAAGGATTGTGTCGTTTCTTCTTATTTCAACTAGCTGCATGGCCCGTCATTGCACAGGATATTCTCTACTTTTATAAATTTTCCCTTTCCTTTACAAAATCAGCACTTCTAATACTCTTTTTCAAAATGACTTCTAAATGTCCCCCTCCTCCGCTTAGCCTGACGTTGCTCGGGCTTTTACCAAGTGTATTACTTAGAATTCCCTGTTTCGAAATTTTTCACTTCTGTTCTTTGTGAGACAGGTTTATTTCCCCCCGGCGTTGCACGAATATTTTTAAATGCATAACATATTGCAATGGAAATTCCTCTTCCCCTCTCGCTATCAGTCATTCCTGGTATGTGTGTGTGATTTCTATATTAACATCATTACAAAATTCGCTTGGTAATTTCCCACAATTAATTATTACTGCCCTTTTAAAATTTTGGCTACTGCTGAAGACACGCTGTTGAATCCATTGAGAGCTCAAATGTCCTAGCATTGGTGTGGTATGGTAGTTAGGAGAGATGGGTGCCAGCTCAAGTCTCATCCTTGTCACTTGATAATGGCGAGATATGTCGCCAAAAGCTTTTGAGTAAGTGAACAATGGGATTTTAATATTCACTCACTCACTTTGCAACTTTTTAGGCCACGGAAACGAAAATGTACCTTTTTAAAAATAGTTGTATGTTGATAAAAGTAGAAATTCTTATAATTACAAAATTTCACAACTGTATTAAATGTTGAATTAAAACTGAGCATTTTTTTAAATGTTTGATATATAGGAAAAAAGTTTCATACAATTATTTTTATAAATGAAAAAGTTATAAAAAATTTGAATTTGATAAGTAGTTATTAAATATTTAAAATCTGAGTATTTTTTAAAAATTCGTAAAAAAAAGTTTTTGGCATTTTATTTTTTAAATCACTAACTCTAAAAGATTAAAGTATGAGTTTTTAAAAATCATCTTCATATAAACATATCAATATTGATTCATTTTAGAAAAATCATAAAAAATGCAAAGTATCCTTGTTTTGTAAAAAAGAAAAAACATAAAGTAATGTGGCAAAATAAATTATCTTAATTACAAAATCGCACATACAGAAAGTTTTAATCTCAGTGTAAACATTTTTAATATGGTATAAAGGGCTTTAAATAGCAATAGCTCACCAGAGGTATTTTTCAAATAAGGCTTTCTTTTTACGAGTTAATTTTATGTGTACAAATGTTAACCATTCAATGTAGGTTATCGCCATTCAATGTAGGTTATCGTTAAGGTTATCACCTTATTTTATGCTAAAATAAAGGGAATGGAAATACTTAAAAAATACTAGCAAAATCTGTAGGATAGGGCTCTAAAATGAGACATTCTTTTGGTAATATCCCGTTTTTTCAAGATATTGAAATAATAAGATTTGACCCTTTCTTGTTTCCCAACTGTTTTAATTTTTATACGATTTAGGGTTCTTAAATTTTTTTATAATGATCAGTGAAGAGATTTAAACTTAATAAAACATGTTAATACTGATCTGAGTCATCAAATGAACTTAGTAATGCTGCAGTGTGATTTAGGTTCCAGTGAAATGGTTTCTAGGTCTTAGGATTCTGCACTTAAAAACATCATAAATAAGAACAGAGTGTGAAATGTTATTTAAAAAGAGTTATTTTATTTCAATTTTACAAAAGAGGTTACTTTAGTTCAAATTTTTCTTAATCATTTTTACCTAAAACTGAAGGTAATAGGTTTTTATTGTTTCTTTTCCAAAGTGTTTTGAAATACTGTATTCCTTTAAAAATCTTTCTTTTATAGATGCACATGCTAATGAAGAAAAAGGACAGACACTTTCCTGTTTGTATTGCAAAAGCGCCTTTCTCATCTAGAACTCATCATTAGACTTGTACGAGTCTGAAGAAAAGAAGTTTGCTAGAATACTTCCAGAATTGGTAATTTTTTACAACTTAGTGAAATTTATACAAAAAAGAAACATGTTTGTGAAATTTGCATCCTGGCATTCCCCACCAATTTTGTGTTAAGATGACATTTTCTTATTTACACTAAAGGGTTGCCATATATTTGTTGAAGTAGCAAAATTGACTTTTCTCGTAAGGTTACCATGGAAAAGCCATATGTTTGTGAAATATGCGAAAAGGCTTTCTCTTTTAGTAATGATTTAAAAACACATATACGAATTCATACAAAAGAGAAGCCATATGTTTGTGAACTTTGCAATAAGGCTTTTTCTGCCAGGTATAATTTAAAAAAGCATTTACGAATTCATACTAAAGAAAAGACATATGTTTGTGAAGTTTGTAGGAAGGCATTTTCTCGAAATGAGCATTTAAAACAGCATTTGGTAATTCATACCAAAGAAAAGCCATATGTTTGTGAAATTTGTAGAACGGCATTTTCTAGATTTTATAGCTTAAAAATTCATTTGCGAGTTCACACTGGAGAGAAACCTCATGAATGCAAAATTTGCAAGAAGGCTTTCTCTGCCAGTAGTGATTTGAACAAGCATTTACGAATTCATACCAAAGAAAAGCCATATGTTTGTGAAATTTGCAACCGTGCTTTCTATACTAATAGTAAGTTAAAAAAGCATTTGCGAGTTCACACCGGAGAAAAACCTCATGAATGTGAAATTTGCAAGAAGGCTTTCTCTGCCAGTAGTGATTTGAAAAAGCATTTGCGAATTCATACTAAAGAGAAGCCATATATTTGTGAAATTTGCAACAGTGCTTTCTGTACTAGTAGTGGGTTAAAAAAACATTTGCGAGTTCACACCGGCGAGAAACCTCATGAATGTGAAATTTGCAAGAAAGCCTTCTCAACCTTTGGTAATTTATTCCGACATTTGCGAATTCATACTAATGAAAAATTGCATGTTTGTGAACATTGCAATAAGGCTTTTTCTGCCAGTAGTGGTTTGAACACGCATTTACAAATTCATACCAAAGAAAAGCCATATATTTGTGAAATTTGTAATAGTGCTTTCTATACTAATAGTAAGTTAAAAAAGCATTTGCGGGTTCACACAGGAGAAAAACCTCATGAATGTGAAATTTGCAAGAAGGCTTTCTCTGCCAGTAGTGCTTTGAAAAAGCATTTACAAATTCATACTAAAGAAAAGCCATATATTTGTGAAATTTGCAACCTTGCTTTCTGTACTAGTGGTGGGTTAAAAAAGCATTTGCAAGTTCACACCTGAGAGAAATTTCATGAATGAAATTTGCAAGAAAGCCTTCTCGACCTTTGGTAATTTATTGCGACATTTACGAATTCATACTGGTGAAAAATTGCATGTTTGCGAGCATCGCAGTAAGGCTTTTTCTGTCAGTTATAATTTTAAAAAACATTTGCGAATACCATATGTTTGTGAACATTGCAGTAATGCATGTTCTTTCTGTAACAATTTGAAAAAACCATTTGCAAATTCGTACCATGGAAAAACCATATGTTTAGGAAATTCATGTCCAAGAATTTTTGGACAGTAGTATTTTGTAATGACATTTGCGAGTTCAAAGGATCAACGCATTAGAAATTGAGAAACCTCAGGTTTAGAAATTTGCAAGACCTTTTCGATTTCATTGCTGGGGGAAGCCGTATGTTTATGCAGTCAGAGAAAGCTTTCTTGCAAACATCAGTAATTTGTGGTATATATAATTAGTGAATTTACACCAATAAAAAGTCATATGCTTGGGAAACCTTGCAGGGACTTTTCTTATAATGATTATTTCACAGAGTACTTTCAAATTAAACCTAGGGATACGCCTCGTGTTTGTGAAATTCTAATTTCTGTGTTTTTAGGTAATAGTTTGAAAATTCTTTTGAGAATTTATGAAGGAAAAGTTATATAATTGTGAAATGTGCAGTAAAGCCTAAGTTAGTGATAATTTAAGAAAAGATTTGCAAATTCATAGCAAAAAGAGGCCTTCTGTGTAAAATTTGAAAGAAAGACAATTCTTTTGGCATGGTTCAATTAAGCATCTAAGTGCAAAAACAGAAGCGATATATCTGATATTTCCTGGAAAGTTTTGTCATTGAAAAATATAGAAATATTCATTGACATAAACATTGGACTAAAAATTTCTTCAGCACTCTATGTAATAACATCATTAAGTGTGAAATAATAAAGCTTACACTTAATGATGCTATTCGTTAGAGTGCTGAAGAACACTTTAACTTGATGTTCCTAATATTTGGGAAATTTTCAATTATCTTTTTTATGAATTTTTGTTACTTTTGATGTAATTTTTAAATAAATTTTAAATTTAATTAAATGAGTATTGGTTTCTTTGCTTTTTGATTTCTTTCAATTCCTACTATTAGCTCACTCTCTCTATATATACATATATATTTATTTATACATTTATCATTCATTTTTTCAATTGTTAATAAAATACTTTCTATTCATCCAATTAAGTTCAAATAAATTTTTTTAAAGTTGTAGTGGATTACACCTGATGTTAATAGTTTTTTCAAATATTAACTAATTAATTTAATTTAATACCATTTTTTGACGCCAACTTAGATTTGTCTCTTTTGTTGTATTAATGTAATAAAGACAAAAGTTGGTGTAGTAAATTTCTATACATGAGCTCAGGTACTATTGAAAGAGATAGATTTTGGTAGAGATTAGCCTCAACAAAAATGATGAAAAGCACGATCAAGTTTTATGATATACTAAAAGGATGAATGAAAAAAATAGGGGAGAGAAAAAGACCCCCTTTCGAAAGAAAACTGAGGAAATTTTGCTTTAACTTGACTTCCAAAAAAATTTCTTTTAGATTCCTGCGCTTATACAGACAAGACAAAATCAGACAACTGTGTTTAAACAACAACAACAAAAAACTAACTATATTTTCATTTTCAAATTTTCTTTTAGATTTTTAAGATTTAATGTATTTTAATCATTGCGTAGGATAAAGTGAAAAATGTATTTTGTTGCATTTGGACTTTTACTATTTTATTTATTTTTCATTTTACATATATAAATATAAATAACTGTCATCAGTTTCTTAGAATATTTTCATGTTGATTAACATATTCAAGTGTGTGTGTTTTCGTAGCTTGAATGTACCGTAATTTTAAACCATATTCGATTGGCATTGTTATTCAAATGAAAAAAAATATTATTTGCTCCTTTCATATAAAAATAATTTCTTTTGTCACTTATAAAAAATTAATTTAAAATACAAAAACTTTTAATGAGAATTTGAGTACATTCATTAATTATTTACCATGCATAAAAGGATCCTAACAATGGCTCGAGATTAAATAAAACGTAGTTATGTATATTATGATGATTTTGTTTAGTAATAAATGAACCCATCTGTAATTTCTAATTATTTAATTCGTATTGCTTCAAACTGTTAAAAGAATTTTCAAAGAAAAAATATGTTAAGTTTACTTAAATATACACCTTTTTTCTTTTTATTGAGGTAACATGTGAAATAATAACAATTTTTCTAATCTACTCTAAAGAGTGCCATTATTTTGTAAGATTAAATTTGACAAACTTACACAAATTCTTTTTTCTTTTTGCATGTTATTGTCATTTTTAGAGTGATTTGCACGATATCTTCTTAATTAAGATCTTTTGCCCTGAAAATTTTAAAGAATATTCACTGCAATCAAATAATTAATTAATTGGAAAATTAATTATAATGTATTTAAAAATTGTACAATTTCTTTAAAACATTGTTTAACATTCTGTATGCTACTAATAAAGTTAATCAAAATGCATGTTCCAAAAGTTATAAAAACTGAATTAATAAATTAGTTGCAGTTTAATTCGAAGAAATTTTAAGGAAATATTTAAGGGGTTCACCCATGAGGCGGCCTGTTTTTTAAGCATTTTTAGGAAATTTGTTTTGATGACCAGTAAAATTATAGAATTTTACGTTTTTCATCATTTATTTATATGTATCTTAAGAGTATGTATATAAACGTTTAGCCAAAAATATCTAATAGAACGTGAGTTATAGTATTCTGAACACACCCACCTTGAAAAAATGGATGCTTACTTCCTCCACGATTCCGGCTGATTGGCTTATCTGAAATAAAAAAAATTAACTGTGTTTTAATTCATAAGCTTAAATGCACCGAATGAACCATACTTAATTGAAAATATCAAAAATTGAACTTTGGGTAGACTTCTGAACGAAAAGTTTCGAATTTCATGGAGTTTTTTGTTATGTTTTTGTTATAAAAAATAGAAATATTTTGGAATGGTCGTAGTTTATTTGGTGCGTATATTTGTGCTGAGTCTACCCTAAAAATTTGTAGTCATTCGATCAAACCATTCTTGAGATATGTTGGAGGAAAGTTTAAAAAACACAGTTTTGAGAAAAACGCATTTAATGTTTCAAGTCTGATTAAAACAATGAAAATCTTAACTTGGTGCGCCGAACAGATGCTCGTCTAACACCTGTTTCTTTATAACGACTTCGAATTTTAAAAAATCACTTTACCACCGTATTCTGGACACGTCAATGAAGCAATTTATGAAAAAAATATATATATATTTTTTAACCGATTACATGGGTGAATCTTCTTAAGAAATTATAAGATCTTAAACCAAAAAATACAAATATTTTAGTTTTTATAAAATTGTACATTTTTAACTCAATGCAAAAAACGACATTGAATCGTTTTTGTTATTTTTAAAAGAAAACTAAGATACAATGAAAACTCCACTAGAAATTTATAGAGATGCAAAAGAAATGATCTCGACTTTCCTTAATGTAGAGATACTTTTGAAAATATTTTTAACTATACCGATATCAAATGCATCAGATGAGAGATATTTTTCAGTTTTATGTATGTTGTTTGTTGTTCTTAAAATTATGTAGTATGTGGGAGAGAGAGAGATAAACTGAACAGCATGGCCATATTATATATAGATGAAGATGTTTGGGACCAAATAGATACTGCAAAAATAATCGATAAATTTGCCAAAGAGAAATCAAGACGTAAAGTTATACAGCAATTTTTGGAATTTAAAGTCAGCGAATCTTTTCACTATTTCAGTTTTTCGACTTTTCAGCCAATGGGCCTCAAACCTTTTACCGCCAGGGGCCTCCAACAAACGTAATATGCCTCTGGTAATACTTCATAGTGAACTTTGAAATAAAATGCAACTCATTTTGATCACTGGCGTACCAAAAATATTGTGTCACATGCCACTCGTTCGCCATCTCTGGTATATGGCGTAGTGATGATGGAAGTTGTTGGTCAATAAAATGTGTAAACAGCATATTAAAACTATATTCTGATAGAATGGTATTCACACCGAGACAGTGCTGAAAGACAAGCGATTAATCGTGTTGGAGATATTGCGCATTCCTTCACCACCGCAAAAAGTGTAGAATGTTTACACTATCGCCTGTAATAAATATCACCACCTTTTTCATGTGTTTAGTTGAACTTCTACAAACACCTGACCTTTTCCTTCTATAAACTTTTTAATTAATGTTTTGAATAGCATACTTTTAGAATGTATTACATGTTAAAATGATGTTTTTCGCAGCATTAATTATAAATAATATGCACTCAAATCTGGCGTATAACGCGCACCCCCTTTTTACAAAAAACCTGAAATGTACATGCGCAATGTTCTTATGTCTTGAAATTATTTATTCAAAGTATTATTTCAAATTTTTAGGGGAAAGTAGTGTACTTCTAGAAATATACAACTCTAAGTTTATAAGAACTGTCATTTCTTTAAAAAAAAACAGTATTTCGATCTTTGTAGAAACCTAATTTGTTTTCTATGATCATCTATTTTGTTTATTTTTTTTAAGCTCTTATTTTTTTTACCCAGCGTATAACGCTCACCCGTAAATTTTGATTTTATTTTTTGTGTTAAAAGTGCGCGTTATACACCATATTTTTCGGTACTTAGTATTTAATGTATTTTAATTTTGAACGATATACTTGTATGAACTAATTTTTAAAATGTTGCTGATTGGAAAATATCTAGAGGCTTTAGTAAAAAAATGCTGAACAAAATATAAATTCTGTTCTTTATTATTTTTTCTGTATCAAAATATTTATTTAAAATATATGCGAGCAGTTTATGCAACATAAACTGAAATCTTTTTAGGTAACAGTTATCAGAAATAAATACATAAATTAATTAGGTATAAAAGATGTGTCTATATATATGTAGTAAAAATAACTTCTATGAAAAATATCAACTGAGCATTTCAAGTAAAATAAAAAAATCTTCCCATAAAATTCTCGCTTTATATTTTGTTCAAAAAAACCGTGCCTAAACAGGGAAAAAATTAAATCAATAATAACAACTCGCTTTCTTTTGAAATCGATACTGTGTTTTAGTCTCAAACTATAAAAGTATCCGAAAAGAAGCATTGTCAGTAATCAGCGGACAAAAATCAGTAATTTAGTTTTCATTTTCAAATTCAGGTACAATTTGTGTTTTCGATTCCATAAGCGACTTGATTTTATAAGGACCCCTTCTCCGCAGCTATGCGACTGATGAAAGAAGCCAAGGCATTGAAAAGAAAAAGAACCGATTGTAAGAATGGACCAATTTTATTCTGAGCTAAAAATCGGTTATACTAAAAATGACAAACACAGAGTAAGAAAAATAATCGTAGACCCATTTATATATAACAAATAAACTGGAAACATTGAACTTCCCTGATTTTTATTGAAAAGTTAGTAACACAGAGTAGGAACTGAAAGTAAGAGTTTAATCTACACTGGTGTGCAAAACTTAAGCAACAATGTAAAAATTTAGCAGATAGCCATGAAATTGCAGAAAAGGAGGTCTAGAGATCAGTAGGGGAACACGTAAGTCAGTAGAAACGTCATGCGTATGCAAATATCAGGAACAAAAAGTCAGAAGCGATGTGAGCGTACGCAAAAAGCGTGATGTCGGGCGCGCTGCTCAACGGGAGAATGAAATGAAGGACGGAGCGCATTACCATATTCTTGCCGGGGCCAGTGAGTCAGTTCGTGAAATATGGGCTCGACGAAATCACCTGGACGACTTCACACGTGGAAGAATGATCGGAAAGCTGGAGGAGGGGCGTACTGTCACCAGTGTAGCTGCAGAGTTCGGAATCAACAAAAGTGTCGTTTCGCGCGCTTGGAAAGCGTTCCAAACCACAGGTACAGCTGTTAGAAAAGGGTTTGGGGTGGGCGCCCGGGACGACAACTGCAGGGGATGACCGATATATCATCCTGCAGGCGAAAAAGATCGGCAGAGCAAACGCAATTGTTCAGAAAATCTGTACAGCAACAGGTCGACAAGTGTAGCGGTTTACTGTGGCCAGACACCTTCACAAAGGGGTCTGTTCGTCCGCCGTCCTGAACGCTGCCTCCCGTTGAAAGATGGCCACTGAAGCCACCGTTTACAGTGGGCCAGAGAGCACAAAACTGGGCAACTGGGTCAATGGAGTCGTGTCCTCTTTACGGATGAGAGTCAGTTCCCGTACCAGAAGGATTCTCAACGCGTTTTGATTTGGAGAGAGTCGGGACCCGGTTTTATCCCAGTAACATCAAGGAAAGACATCGTTACGGTGGTCCTGGAGTTCTTGTCTGTGGCATTATGCTGAACGGCGGAACTGAGCTTCACATTTTCGACAGAGGGGCTGTAACCGGGGATCGCTATTGTGAGGAGGTACTTCTTCCCCATGTGCATCTTTTCCGAGGTGCCATTGGCCCGAAATTCATCTTTATGGATGACAATGCACGGCCACATGCACTCTTGCTGTTGAGGAGCTGCTGGAAAGTGAAGATATCACTCGAATGGATTGGCCAGCGTGCTCCCAGATTTAAATCCCATCGAACATGTGTGTGGGAGGCTTTGGGGAGACGTATTGCCACACGCTTACATCATCAGGAGAACAACCAACAACTCAAGCAGATGTTGATTGAGGAATGGGCACTCCTACCTCAAGAAATGTTGCACCAGCTGGTTCTGAGTATGCGGAGACGGTGCAAAGCAACCATTGTAGTAAGGGAGGGCATATACCATATTAAGGAACATCTGCTTATTGTTCTTCCTGTTGGATAGACAATCATGAGTCACGATACTATGCGTTCAATAAAGCTTGTTTTTGTTTGATTCCATACCGTATGCGTTGTATTCCTTTTTCAGCGCCTATGCTTTCGTCATCCTTTACGTACATAATACTCTCCCTCATTTCAGAATTTCATGTCTCTCAGATGATTTTTCGTGAAGTTATGGCAATAAACCCACCTGTTGCTTAAGTTTTGCACACCAGTGTATATAAATAAAAATGAATATGCCTGTATGAGTAAAATTGACCCCATAAGGGGCGTTGCGGGGCTTAGACATATATATTCCCGTTTTTGAACTATTTGACCTACAAACTTGAAATTTGGTTGGCATGTTCCTTTCATGAAGTAGAGGTCCGCTAAGAATGAATTTTGCGAAACTTGATCCCCAAGGGGCGTTGCAAAGGCTTAAGAGGCGTTATAGATAATTATTTCCGTGTTTAAACAAGTAGACCAACGAATTTGAATTTTGGTAGCTACGTTCCTCTACCAAAAGGGGTTTTGCAAAAATCAAGCCCCAAGAAGCGTTAGAAGTAAATATTCCCGTTTTTGAGCTGCAAACTTGAAATTTGGTAGACACGTTCCTTTCAATAATTAGAGGCCCGCTACAAAAGGGTTTTTTTGCGAAAAGTGACTCCTTATAGATAAATATTCAAGTTTTTGAGCTATTAGACGTGTGGACTAGATATTTGATAAGCTTATTAGGCGCTTGTTCAGTAGCACTCAAATAAATAATCAGCGTATTAAGTTTCAAACATTTCATAATTAAAACATTTTCAGCATCTACTGGAACTTTTATTATACGTGTCTATTCGATGCAGTCAGAAAAGCAAATGAAAGTAGTTTTACAAAAATGCCTCGTTTTTACAAAAAATACAGTTTTTTACAGTTTATCATATGTACTATCGATAGAGGTAAAAAAGTAAAAATACAAAAACTGAAATATAAATTACGAGAATCATTTTAAAAATTAACAGTAATTAAGTGAATTTAAATAAAATATATATGTTTAACAATTATTAGAATAGAATTAATTTGGATTATCTAACATCATGCCCGTTTATTTTACTGATTCTGAAACAGCTTGACAAGTGCAGCCATCTAGTGGCACAAAAATGAATGAATTATTGCACAAAAAAATAATGTATTATTGTGTTCTCACATTACTCCCTCACCAGTAACTGAGTTACGATAATCAGCAAACCATGGTAGAAGTTTCATATAAGCTAGGTACACAAAATTCATCGGTATCTCTACATATTATACCCTTACGACTCTTCTGCGACTAATTGTCTTAAAGGAACAAAGTCAGTTAGCATGGACTAATTCACAATATCCTTGCATATACTAACGACACATGCATACAAAAATATAGATATACAAATAATCAATGACATTACTCTGAATCATATTTATATATCATACTGTAATGTTAACACAAAAGAAATGCAAGACATATCAATTAAATTTGTTGATACCGAGAAAAAAAAATAATAATCACTATCACTTTATATACAAACAAAATACTAGACAACACACAATATACCACAAATCTATACATATATAACATTTCCTAACTTAAATTTACATACTTAATGTGTTATGCTTTCAATGAGATGAAATAAGGAACACACAGAAATTTTGTAATTAATATGTGTGTGATAATTCAATACAGCAATAGTAGCTTCAATAAAATTGGGTCAAGTGTTGACTCAACCAATAACACAATTTCTACTTACAGAAAAATATGTAGCAATATAACTTGTTTTAAAGGTTATTATGTGGATATACTTAATATATAAGATAATGTGTATGTTGATACAGGAAATATTATGAAAATGGATGTGTTAATACAACACAATACAAGAAAATCAATTATGAAAATGCAAAAAACAAGAAAATTCAACTATCAAAAATGTATATTCATGTACTATAATAAAATTTATGTATCAGAAAAGAAAAATGTTACCGATATCATAATAAAGGATTTGAATCATTGCAATACATACATGTATATCTTAATACCCAAAATTCTATCAGTGCAATTACTTGATTTGCTCGCCATACAATATAAGGCAATACCGAGCATATCTAACACTAAATTTAAAAGAATTAATAAGGTCAGGAACTATATTTTGCAAAATTATACAAATAGCAATGAGCCAAATACTATAATGGTATTATACTGTGACGTCTCTCGCGTCTTTCTGTTAACATGACTCCTATGTTCTTTGACGGCCACGATTAATGGCAAAACTTTTCCAACCCAATACCAAGAAGATAAACGATCATAATATGTAAATGAGATATACTATAAAAAGATATATCGTGGCAAGCTTAGATATAACGCGGCAGGCTCAGAGATATTAGTGTAGATTATTCTGATCGATAGCGGCGTGACAAAAGCTTAGTGTGAAATCTTGTGGACCAAGAATTGGCAGTCAAAAGAATTAGCAGCATTGCGGATCAAGAATCTTCATATATAAAGTTTATAGATAATATTCTCTAGGTCAAGGAACCAGAACTGTAAAGGTAATATTGGATATAAGCAGGTGAATTAGATGAATAGGATTATTTAGGATAATTGAGATGCATCTAGTTGCGTGATCTGACTTAAATACGTGATTTAATTTGGGCTTGACTCACTTTGTTCAAATTGTCAAATTTAAGAATTTAAGTAATATAAGTTAATCACTTAATAAAAGTTGTATTAAAATTATGTGTCTCATCATTTTGATAATCCCACACCTCTAGCTTACGCGGAACCGGCACGACATGGTCATCACAGGATGGCTATGTCTCAATGGCACTTGAACGTATTTAATTCTGGGTTGGGTAATGTAGGTGGAAATGCGGTTTACCAAATGTACTTTTCAGGGGTTGGAAGAACGTTACCAGGAATTTATCCGAAAATTATTATCGATAATAATATTAATCAATAATCAATTGTCGGAAGTGGAATGGCAATTCATCGGTATTATGGTCGGTATCGAACATAGAAAGAGCAAGGTCCAAAAATGCGCATAGGATACTAATTTTGAAAGCTAATGGTAGAAACTGGAGAATTCGGAAATAAAAGTAGACAAATAACAGAAATGGAGTTTTACGAGAATAGCCGTCAAAATAATAGAGGGGTTCGAGAGAGGAATAGGTTTAATAATAATGATCAAAGATTCAACACAACAGGGGTTACTCATTTCGAAATGAGCGAAATGATAATTTTTAATAGGGGGACCGTAGGAAATAAGGGTTCAGTGATGGTGAAAATCGAGGCGATAGGACGCAAAGGGACGATTAAATGTTATGAGTTAATGATCAACCTCAGGAATTGTCGACAAAGGAGAACAATTAGACTTTCTCCAATATGTAGCTTACCCGTAGAACTTCCCCCACGTGCCTATTTTATTAAATAACACATTTTTGAAAGCGCTATGGGACACCGGAGCAGATAAATCATTTATATCGGAAGAGTATAGAAAATATTTTTCTATAAGCAGAATTAAAAATCGCAGGCAGGTAATAACAGCACAGGGTGCGAAATGCCAAAACAGGGGGATTGTAGGGTGAAAGTAGGATCAGACAATTCGAAAGAAATTGTGGTCATTTCATGTGTTGAAGGATTTAGAATACCCATGTATTCTAGGTATAGATTTCATAAGTGCGTCAGAATAGTATTAGATTTTAATCAAAAATCGTTGAAAATTCAGATTCTCAAATAAATAAGATTGGGTTGAACCAATTAAAGAGGAAAAAAGTTGAAGTTTATCTAAAACAAGGTGGAAGTAGAAAAACCAAAAGCCACAAAAATTGTTTTAGTAGTTTTAAAGGGTTTATTTTCAGACAAACCGGGTCTTACTCATGTCTTATACCATAAATTGACTGGGAGATAACCAGTAACTTCAAAGGCCTTATAAGTATGATCGCACTAAGCAAACGTAATAGATTTTCACATACAAAAAATATTTACAAGAGGAAACGGTGTTCCAATTCAGTCCCCATACGCGTCACCTGTTGTATTATGCAAGAAAAATAATGGGTTACCACCGGATAATCCGGAAGCATATAGATTTGCAGTAGACTATAGAAAATTAAATTCGATCACAAAGTATCCGCATTACCCTTTACCGTTAATAGATGATTTATTAGCTGCAGACATACCATATACAACAATAATGTCCTCTCTTGATCCTTCTAAATTAAGGTGCTTTCAAATGGCAGTAAACCCCAGCGATATAGTTAAGACTGCATTTTGTAGTAAAAATTGGCACTTATGCTTTCAAACGGATGCCATTCGGTTTTGTCCAGGGAGCAACTCCCAATTTTTTCAAAAAAGCAATTGACATAATCCTAAAACCGGTGATAGGGAAGTTTGTGAGTGTTTACATAGTTTGACACGATTATTATCGCGTCTCCATCATTCACTCACCGTGTTGAACATTTAAGGGAAGTTTTTTCGTTGTTAAAGGATGCAGGATTGACATTAAATAAGGAAAAATGTAAAAATTCGGGTGCGATGAATTGAAATATTTAGGATTAATTATTAGTAAGAAGGAGTAAAACGGATGAGACAAAGGTTAGAGCTATACAAGAGATGAAACCACCCCGTAACTCAAAGAGGTATCTAAGTTTTTTAGGTATCCCAGTGGTACCTGAAATTTATTAAAAATTATGCGGATATTTGTGAGCCACTTTATAATCTTAGTATGAAAATTTAAAAAATTTGTCTGGTCCAATGAAGCACAAAAGGCATTCGAGAGGTCAAGGGAGGCGGTAACAAAGCGCCGGTTTTGGAAATTACCAAACTTCCAAAAGGGGAACCATTCGAGTTATTTACGAAGATGCACCAGTTCGATTGGTTTTAGGAGCAGTACTTAACCAACAAAACAGACCAGTGGTATTTGCGTGCGTACACTGAACAACGCAGAGAGAATTACACAGTAACCGAAGAGAATGTCTAGCAGTATGGGCGTTGAACAAATTTAGAACATATTTAGGAATATTACTAATTAAAGGTAATGAATCACGCCGCATTAACACGCCTAACATGGCAAAAAATTTATCGAGTAGGATGATTAGATGGGCACTAAAGTTAGCAGAATTCAATGCAGAATGGGAACATAGACCGGGAACTCAAAATGCAGTGGCTGACATTCTTTTCCAAGGAATCAATTAATAGTATAATTGGTGACAAAATTAATTGTGCCATAATCAAAGATTTGGTACTTACTTCGCCAGGAACAATTAATAATAAATGAACAGAAAAATGACTGGGAATTAGGTCATATATATAGATATTTAGAAAACCCGGAGATAACTCGGTTAATGCAACGATATATGAAATTGGTCCACGATTTCCGTTTAGTGAAGGATTGTTATTTTTATGCGAAACGCAACGTCATTAGGTGAAATGCGTGTATACATTCCAAAATCTTTAAGGAATGAAATAATGAGAGAATTTCATGACAAGCCAATAGAAGGTGGACACTTAGGCAGATTTAAAACGCGTATCATAAAATTCAGGACGTTTGTTATTTCCCGTGCATGAGAAAAATTTATTGGTAATATGTCTACATACCATATGTGCCAAGTTAATAACTACCAAAACGCGTTACCAGCTGGTCGGTTTAGAATGATTCATATCAAATTATCCGAATGAGATAGTGACGTTAGATTTATTAGGCCCGTATCTATATCGAGAATAAGACGTAACCTTTATATTTTAGTAATAACCGATCATTTCAGCAAATGGGCTGAAATTATACCTCTTAAAAGGCCTCATCTCGTATAATAGCGGATATTTTTTTGATAACTTTATATCGCGTTATGGAGCTCAATAAAATTAATAAGTGATAATGGTCCCCAATTTATATCCGAGATTTTTGAGCACTTAAGTGAAAGATTAGGCATAAGGCATGTGAAGACTGTTGCATATCGACCACAAGCAAATCGGACTGAAAGAGTTAATCGAGATATAGTGCAAATGATTGCAAATTATGTTAATGATCAACACGATACTTGGGATCAATTCTTACGTGAGTTTGCTTACGCTATTCGTACAGCGTGAATGAAACAACGGGAAAAACACCGGCTGAATTATTTTTAGGTCGAAAATTGATTACACCATTTCAAAAACTAGTTATGATATCGGAAAGCTCTAAATTCAAAATTCAAGATATACAGAAAAGCTTTAAAGCTAGACTAAGTACGAAAATTAAACAGGAAGGTGGGAAAAATATTATAATAGACGTAGAAAGACATAAAAATAAAGGTAAATGATTGGGTCTTATTGGAAACACACCCTGTAAGTTCAGCAGCTAACAAAGTATGTGCTAAATTTAAACAAAAATTTGAGGGACCTTATAGAGTCTTAGAAGTTAAGAATTTAATAATATTGTAATATGGAAATCAGGAAAAAGATTAACAGTTAACGTAGATCAAATAAGAATATATCGTCATAGGAAATGTGACGAGGTCAATTAGGAACAGGTATCCCAAATAGTATAAGATCAAGTCAGGAAACTCGTACTTCGGAAAAAGTACACCAAGGATTAAATGAGTCACAATATGGGAAAGAAAAATCTGCGGTGAAACGTAGGTTAGAGGCAAAAGGGATTGGTAACCAATCAAATCAATATAAAAATACAGAGAGGACCCATAAAAACAAATCACTGGTCAGATCACTACCTAGTTCATTAGGGAATGAAAATAAAAACAAAAGGTTTAAATATAATAGAGGTATTAAAAGATCAGGTGTGTCGGGGACAAGTGGACCACAAAGAAAGTGGCAAAGAAAGGGTAATAATAATAATAATAAAAGACAAATGTCATCCAGTACTATTTCTAGAGATAGAAAAAAAGCAGAAGAGAATCAACGGAAGTTCCATATGAAAAGAACTACAACTTAAGGCCACGACGGAGAACAGAAGAACCCCGACCAGCCAAGAACACAGTTGGGAAGGCAAGGAAAGGACGACAAGGAGATTACAAGCCTTACAACAAGAAATTCCAGTACAACCAAGGAATGAAGAGTGATGACACCTCATCGTTGAACGTGAATGTGGACATATAAAAATCAGGTTGTATTGTTTCATTTTTTTATGATCTTCCAACAAGTGGTCGGAAGAATTATTGCAAAGAAGGAAGTCTCGGGCGGTGCTTAAAGTTATAAGCCAAGTCAAACACTACAATGAGTGTTCATTTAATTTTGGAACTTTTTGACTTGTTAAAATTTTTTTCTGAAGAAAACATTTGTAATCACACATTTTTTTTGCTTCGATGTATGACTTCGTGAGATGCGAAAATTCCTTTGGTTATTTGTTATAATGGTTTATTGAAAAATGTTTGTAATTGTATAATATGTGTATATATATATGTTGTTGTATTGTTACGTATTATGAGGCATCTGGTTCAGGGAAACGCGGCGTAGTCAGGGCACTAACAATAATAATAACGGCGCTGCGCGGCTCATTGGGAGTTTTGTTGAAACCAGATGTGGGGATGGAGATGAAAATTTATTGTGATATATAAATAATATAATAATTGTTAAATTGATTTATATTATGGAAATAGAGACTCAAACAGTTTTCATTTCAGGAGACTGACCCTGAAAATCTTGAAAAGTATAGCTTCAACAAGAAAGGGAGCAGAAGTACCAGCTCCATATGCAGTGTTAGATTGGGTCTGCGCACCCAGAATAATTTTTAAGTGTATAAATATTTTAAGTAATTGAAATGTAAAAGTGAGAGTAGGCATAAATTAAACAGTAATTATTAATGTTGGCCTAGTTATTGGAGTAAAATTTATTGTCACGAGTTTAAAATTAAATTGAATATTAAAATTTAATTCTAAGATAGATATTAATGAAAATTAAAGTCAAGATAAATTTTTGGAAATTATAAGAAGTTAAAATTTAAGATTAAAATTGCAATGAAAAGAATTAAAGTCAAGATAGATATTGGAAATTATAAAAAGTTAAAATGAGGATTTAAAAGATTAAAATTTAAATAAAAACTCAGAAAGCGAAGAAATTTAGAAATAGAGATTTAGACTTACGTAATTTATTAAGGGCATTGAGAACCCTTAAGTAAATCACGTTTTCTTCTTGGAGGGTTGTGACGTCTCTCGCGTCTTTTCTGTTAACATTCCTATGTTCTTTGACGGCCACGATTGATGGCAAAACTTTTTCAACAATACCAAAGAAGATAAACGATCTTAATATGTAAATGAGATATACTATAAAAAGGATATCGTGGCAAGAAAGCTTAAATATATAGCGCAGCAGGCTCAGAATAGTATTGTGGGTGTATTCTGATCGATAGCGTAGCGAAAGCTTAGATATAACGCGGCAGGCTCAGAAGATATTAGTGTGGAATTATTCTGATCGATGGCGTAATAAAAGCTTGAGTGTGAAATCTTGTGGACCAAGAATTAGCAGTCAAAATTAGCAGCATTGCGGATCAAGAATCTTCATATATAAAGTTTATAGATAATATTCTCTAGGTCAAGAAACAGAACTGTAAAAGGCCAATATTGGATATAAGTAATTAGATGAATAGGATTATTTAGGATAATTGAGATAGAAGATCTAATTGCGTGATCTGACTTAAATACGTGATTTAATTTGGGCTTGACTCTCCCGCTTAATTAATAATTGTCAAATTAAATTTTAAGTAATATAAGTTATTCTTAATAAAAGTTGTATTAAGAATTATGTCTCATCATTTTGATAATCCCACACCTCTAGCTTACGCGGAACCGGCACGACATGGTCATCACAGGATGGCTATGTCTCAGTACTACAATATTGTGCGAAAACGATCGTGGTCAAAGGGCGGTGAAGCAGCTCAAACGGTGGCCAAACCAGGACAATCGGCCAGGAAGGTTCTACTGTGTATTTGGTGGGACTGGTAAGGAATCATTTATTAGGAGTTGATTCCGCATGGCCAAACACTAAATTCAGATCTCTTTAGTCAACAACAGGACCGTTAGAAGCTAGCGATTGACCAGAAATGGCCAGAATTGGCCAACAGAAGATGTGTTGTATTCTATCAGGACAACGCCAAGCCGCACACTTCTGTAGTGACTCGCCAGAACCTCTGGGAGATTGGTTGCGAAGTTTTAATGCATCCACCGTATAGTCCGGTCCTGGCACCAAGCAATTACCATCTTTTTCTCGAATTGCAAAACTTACTGAGTTATAAGAAATTGGGATCAAGAAGATTGTGAAAATCGATTACTAGAGTTTTTCGCCATTGGGGCAAGACACCTATAGAGAGGCGTTATGAAGCTACCTTTAAAATGTTAGCGAATTATACAACAAAACGGTGCATATTTGACCCAAATCGGACAATCAGAAGCATGTTAAATAAAGTCTTAATTTTCATTCAAAAATAATGGATTTCTTTTTCCCCAACCTAATATATGGCTCACGAAAAGGTTAAACCATTTCTTAAAATACTATCGTAAATTATGCATTCTATATGATACTTATAATAGGAAATATTTTTAAACATTTAAGTAAAGAGTTTAAGGAAGTAGTAGTATTTAATTAAAACACTTCAAATATAAATTAAAAAAAAAGATAACTAAGAAAATAAAAATAATGTAAGTTGTCCTATGCGTGCAAAATAACTTACTATCCAATATTTAAAAATAACCCATCAAGCCTTAAAAATTACAAGTTAAAAATGTATGCAGATGACATTTGTTTGTAGAAATATTTGTTTATAGTTTTTGAAATATTATAGATAAAAGAGTTCAGATCAGTAGTTTTTAAATGTAGTAATAGCCTATTGAAGCTGTAAGTTTTCAGTCTCTTTTATACTATGATTATTAAAATAAAATACAGAAGCAGAGTTTTACCATAAAATTTAAATTTATGTTTTTGTTCACTTTAGTATTATTTCAGTAAGAATATAAACATTGAAAAGTAACATAAGAATTTTTATGTGATACCAAATTAACTTTGAAAAGGGCAGTAATTAAATTTATTTCCTTATCCAAAATGAAGGCATCATGCGCCTCAATTATTTAAATTTAATAATCTTAAGGACAGCTTTCTTTCAGACATAAAATCGTTTGAGAAAAATAAAAGTAAAAAATTAATTAAATGAATTTGAAATTAAATCACAATGGTTGATTACTTTTTATTTGCATTGCTAATTTAGGGAAGATAAAGTTTTATAACTTTTGGTAATGGTTTTTTCTCCCTCTCTTTTTTTAAAAAGGAAGCTTCTGAGATTATTCCATTATTCATTTTCTCATTAGTTTAATATTTAAACTAAATACCATTCTCAAAGTTAAAAGAAATGTCTTCTAAAATTAAAATTTTGAAAGAATGTTATTCGAAGAGAGATAGAAAGTTATAGAAAAAAAATATCAGCCATAAAAGTATATATACTTTTTTGAAACATCCGATATTTCATAACTGTTAGTTAAGCAAAAAAAAAAAAAGAAAAGAAAAGAGAATTATGTAAGAGTTAATGACCTTATTCTAAAATTAAATAAAGGTATTTTAAATATCAAATGACTTTTAAAAACTGTACTTAATTCGAATTTTCGATATTATACGAAAATTCACAAAATTAATTATTCCCCCTAAGAACAAATGTTTTATTAATTTAAAGTTTAATTCTTTTCTTACTTTTATCAGATTTTTTGAAAATCATTTAAAAACTAACAGCTTAGCGGATTTTATTCAGAGGATATTTACTTAACATGTATATTTGTAAGTTCGATATTTTATGATATCGCTATCGATTTATAGCATAATTTACTAAAAATATAATGAAGAAAAAAATATAGTATCATGTAAATATATATATATATATATATTATATATATATATATATAATTTAATATGAAAATTAAGTTGCACTTTATGAGGCCAGCAGTATATATATATATATACTGTTGGCCTCAAAAGTCAAAACCAATTTATTTGGTTGATAACATATTGTACAAAGATCATACGATTAAAATTATAGTCTCTTTTGACGTGTGGAGGATGACAACATCAGTGGTTATGTAGCCGCCATTGTTGGCTATAACCACTGCCACACGCCTCGGCATAGAATCAAAGAGGCTTTGGATGTATCCTTGGGTACAGCAGTCCATGCGGTTTCCACATATTGCCAAAGTTGATCTGGTGTAGCAGCGGGTGGTGTATCTCGGCCAGTCGTTGTGCCATCAAGGACCACACGTTTTCTATAAGTAATAGATCGGGAGAATAAGCAGGCCAAGGAAGAAATGCAATCTGATGGGTAAAGACGAACTGTTGAACATTACGTGTCAAGTGTGGTCACATATTATTCTGTTGGAATATGGTTGATGGCAAGTGCTGAATGTATGGGAGGACCACGGGATCCAACACCTCAGAAAGGTAGTGCTAGCTGTTCAGTGTACCCGCAATGCGTACTAGAGGGGTGCGGCAGTGAAATTCAATACCACCCCAAACCATGATACCAGGTGCAGGACCAATGTGGCGATGCATAACGCAACAGTTCAGCAGCCTCTCATCACGGTGTTTCCAAACTCGAATCTGACTATCGTGATGTTGCAGGTAGAAAAGGAATTCGTCAGTAAATACAATATCGTTCTATTCCGCTGTCCATGTCCAACCTTCATCGTACCATTGGTAGCGCAATCGCCAATGGTTTTCAGACAAAGGTAAATGAAGCAATGGACGCCTTGTGGACATTCCATTCTGCAGCAAACGGCGTCGAATGGTATGAGTACGGATGGTAAGGACACCGAATGATGCATAGCAGACTGAATCTGTTATGGTATGGTTTGCGATGTAGCTGTATGACCCATCACTGCCATGCGCACAATGCACCTGTCAGCACTAGTAGCGGTGCCACGAGGTAAGTGCGATCGGCCCCGTCGGTCCACCATTTCCTCTTGCATTACAGTTTCTTGGTTGACACGTTGACCGATTTCTCCGTCAGATAATCCCCAATCCATATAGCCTACTATTCTTCCTCGGTCGAATTCAGAAACTTAGTCGATATTCATTCGATGTCTTCAACGAGGCACAGGTAAACAACTTAGTCAAAAAAAAATTGTTCTATTTCAAATCGCCAATTTGTTTTCCCCTTACATGGCGCTTGCGGGTGGCGTAGCGGTCGCCCGTGATGTGCGTTTGATTTACAATGCTTATGATTTGCATATTTCATCGCCACCAACGCATAATGTAAATTTCACATGATTTGCATGCTTCCTTCAGGATGTTGTATTTTGTGCGGCCAGCAGTGTTTATATACAATGGTGCCCAAGATTGTGGATACTTTTTGAAATTTTCATGTTTTTTTTAATTTGCATGCTTATAGAAAATGCTACATTTCCCGAAATACAAAGTCGTATAAATCATTTTAAAGAGAAATTAACACTGAATTCAATATTAAAAAAATTCAAATATGTGCAACAGAAGAAAAGTTAAGCAGCAATAATTATCGATATACATTAGATATTGATGACTGCAGTGAGATATCAGTATTCAGTAGGGTAGCCTTAATTTTATATTAGAGCTTCACATTGATGTTTCATCGAGCTGGTGATAGTTTTAAGCACTTCTTTCGTTATCATATGATGCCAGGAAACAATTATAACCTCAATTAGTTTATTTTTATTTGAGAGGTGGCTCATTTGGGCAAGTGTTTTCAAACGGTGCCACAAGTTTTCGATAGCATTGAGGTCAGAACTGTTTCCTGGCCAGGACAATAGTAATATTTAATCAAGAAGCAATGATATCAAAATAAGAGTAGATTGGATACCTATAAGAGACAAGATTATTTTGTTACGTGAAAGTGGTTTTTCTTTTATAGAAATTGTAAGACAAATGGGTGGTTCAGTAAATATCTGTGAATTCTGAAAGTTTTGCATACGATATCAGGAGACAAATTCAATAAAAAACAAAGCATTAGAAGGCTGAAAAAGGTGTACCACATCTGTTGATGACAGAAAAATAAAAAGATGGAAGAATGTCCTCAACGGTCATCAGAAGAGATCTGAATGATGCTGGTGTTTTTGTTAGTTTCAGAACAACCAGGAGAAGATAAACATATGTTACACTAAGAAGTAGAATTCCGCGAAAAAAGCCTTATCCCAATCTATAGCAGCGCAAATAAAGAAGTAAAGGAACAAATTAATTGGACAAATGATCAATGATCACAAGTTATATAAAGCGAAGAAACTAAGATATCGTTATTTGGTAGTGAGAAGGATGAAATTATGTAAGGCGTAGATTAAGAGAAGAGCTACATTCTGACCATTCTGACGGTACTCAGGCAACTGTGAATAACCCACTTCATGTTATGAATTGGTTATGCATGTCATCAGAAGGTATCGGTCGTTTTCATGTCATCGATGGGACACTGAATGCCAGAAAATACATTGACACAATTCTAGAACTCAAATTCTTCCTTCCATTAGGGACCTCTTTACCAAAGAATGCCCCATTTATATTTCAGTGAAATTCTGCTCCTTGCCATACAGCAAAATTATCGAAAGAGAGGTTTAGTACGAAGAACATTAAATTGTTGACCTGGACAGGAAATAGTTCTGAAATCAATCCTATTGAAAACTTGTGGCACCGTTTGAAAGCTCTTGTGTCCCATCAAATAAAAAGGAACTAATTAAGGCTATAATTGTTTCCTAGCATAATGTAATAATTATAGAAGTGCTTAAAACTATCACCAGATTGATGAAACATCGATGTGAAGCTGTAAAAAAATAAAGGTTCCCCTGATAAATACTGAAATCATAAATATGCTGCACTGTCCACAGTTTTGGCTGCCACTATATATATACACAAATAAATAAAAATTAATGTTTGTCTGTATGTCTCCAATGCCTTCTTAAACCGTTCATCCGATTGCGGTGAAACTTTTGGACGTATGCCCGTGAAGGTTTCTGAGTTGCGGGTTTTCTTGCGGGGGCTTAAGGGACGTGAGAGATATATATTTCCGTTTTTGAACTATTAGACCAACAAATGTAATTTTTGGTAGACATTTTCCTTTTATGGAGTAGAGGTCCTCTACAAAAGGGGTTTGGTAACAAATGAACCCTAAGGGGTCTTGGAGGGGTCTTAAGAGGTGTTATAGATAAATATTCCGTTTCTGAAGTATTGAACCTACAAGCTTGAAACTTGGTAGGCCTGTTCCGTTTATAAAGTTCAGATTCTCTGCATAAAAGGTTTTCTAAAAATTGAACCCCAAGGGGTATCACGAGGGCTTAAGGGGCGTTATATATAAATGTTCCAGTTTTTGAGCTATTAGACTCCTACATCAGCTTTTCTCAAACTGTGGGGCGCGCCCCCTTGGGGTTGTGCTAACTTTACGAGGGGGGGCACGAGCTATTGAAAAATCGAAAACAAAAGATTGAGACATAGCCATCCTGTGATGACCATGTCGTGCCGGTTCCGCGTAAGCTAGAGGTGTGGGATTATCAAAATGATGAGACATAATAAATTTTAATACAACTTTTATTAAAATTAACTTATATTACTTAAATTCTAATTTGACAATTTTAATTAAAGTGAAGT